>OVBA01000022.1:0-147566 GCA_900406435.1 Lepidium aucheri | reverse complement strand
CATTTCACATCATTTGTGATTACTTGGAGGAGATTATAGATTTTGCATCTTAATTAAATTACTTATTTTCTTGTAAATTCGTACTCAAATAATTGAACAGTAATCTGAATTTGATCTCTCGCCTAAATTGATTTAAGGCCGGCCCGACCCTGACCTGTTGGATTGGGTGGCCTGCTTCGCCCTCGTTGGATTCGCTCGAGCATACACGTTTGGAAAGAAAGATGTTGGTTATAACCTTCTAAAAATAATATTTCATATCATTTTTGGTATTTTTATGATTTTATAGATTTCACATGTTTTTGAAAAATAACTCATTTTTCTACGAATTTGTAAGTTATAGCCTTTTAAAAATAAGATTTCACATCATTTTGGATTACTTGTAAGAGATTATAGATTTTGCATGTTTTTACTATATAACTCAATTTCTTGCAAATTCGTGGGTTATAACCTACTAAAAAATATTTCATGTCATTTTTGATATTTTTATGATTTTATAGATTTAACATGTTTTAGAAAAATAACTCATTTTCTACAAATTTGTGAGGTACAACCTTCTAAAAATAACATTTCACTTCATTTTTTATTACTTGTAGGAGATTATAGTTTTTGCATGTTTTTACTCAATAATTCTTTTTCTTGCAAATTTGTGGGTTATAACTTTCTAAAAATAATATTTCATATCATTTTTAATATTTTTATTATTGTGTAGATTTCACATATTTTGAAAAAATAACTCATTTTTCTACAAATTATGAGTTATATCCTCTAAAAATAACATTTCACATCATTTTCGATTACTTGTAGGAGATTATATTATAGATTTAGCATATTTTTATTAAACAACTCATTTTCTTGCAAATTCGTTGGTTATAACCTTCTAAAAATAATATTTCATGTCATTTTTGATATTTTCATGATTTTATAGATTTCACATGTTTTGGAAAAATAACTCATTTTTCTACAAATTTATGAGTTATAGCCTTCTAAAAATAAAATTTCTAATCATTTTTGATTACTTGTAGGAGATTATCTATTTTGCATGTTTTTACTAAATAACTCATGTTCTTGCAAATTCGTGGGTTATAACCTTCTAAAAATAATATTTCATGTCATTTTTGATATTTTTAAAATTTTTAGATTTCATATGTTTTGGAAAAATAACTCATTTTTTTATACAAATTTGTGAGTAATAGCCTTCATAATATAACATTTTACATCATTTTTTATTACTTGTAGGAGATTATATATTTTGCATGTTTTTACTAAATAACTCATTTTCTTGCAAATTCGTGGGTTATAACTTTCTAAAATAATATTCATGTTTTTGAAAAATAACTCATTTTTCTTTAAATTTGTGAGTAATAGCCTTCTAAAAATAACATTTCACATCATGTTTTATTACTTGAAGGAGATTATAGATTTTGCATGTTTTTACTAAATAACTTCTTGCAAATTCGAGGGTAATAACCTTCTAAAAATAATAGTTCATGTCATTTTTGATATTTTTATGATTTTATAGATTTCACATGTTTTGGGAAAATAACTCATTTTCTACAAATTTGTGAGTTATAGCCTTCTAAAAATAACATTTCATATCATTTTTGGTTACTTGTAAGAAGTTATAGATTTTGTATGTTTTTACTAATAACTCATTTTTTGCAAATTCGTGGATTAACATTTTAAAAATAATATTTCATGTCATTTTTTATATTTGTATGATTTTATAGATTTTATAGATTTTACATCTTTTGGAAAAATAACTAATTTTTCTACAAATTTGTGAGTTATATCTTTCTAAAAATAACATTTTTTATTTTTGATTACTTGTAAGAAGTTATGAAGTTTGCATGTTTTTACTAAATAACTCATTTTCTTGCAAATTCATGGTTATACCTTTTAAAAATAATATTTCATGTCATTTTTGATATTTTTATGATTTTATAGATTTTACGTCTTTTGGAAAAATAACTCATTTTTTACAAATTTGTGAGTTATAGTCTTATAAAAATAACTATCTACCGAAGACGTGTGCCCCAATGGTAGACGCCACTTTAGAATTTCTCAGATACCCAAATTTGATACCTCCCAAATACAAGGAGAAGAAAAAAAATTGGCTATATATTAGGTTTTTGTTGATCCCATTAGTAATAAAAAGAATAAGTAAACTTGAAAAAAAAAAAATAATAATAACTATTTAGGTGTAGTGGTAAATTCACGCGTCTTGTTGGGTGTTTATATTTTCTCTTCCTTCTCGTGAAACCCGTGTCTCTTTTTTTCTTCGTTGTGTAGAATCTCTGGCTCGTGCCATAAAGAAAAAAAAAGTTGTTGTCTTTATCGAGTTCTTACTATTTTCTCGAGAAAAAAAGGAAGAGACAATTGCGGAGAAAAAAAAAAGAGAAAATGGGCCTGTGATTTTTTCCAATTTCTACAGAGAGAGAGAGAGACGAAGTTTATAAGATTGGTTTGTTTTTTCAACGTCGTTAGAGAGAGAAAACTGAAAAGACTAATCCTTTTTTTTTCTTGATTCTCGCCATTTGCGCCATTGGTTGATTCAAGTGCGTTAATTTAGAGGTAAGTACGTGCATTTTGCTCTCCCAAAGCTCTTTTTTTTCTCTGTATAATTCCCCTAAGGAAATAATTTGAAGTCGGGATCTAGTCACTGTCAATGTCACAGCCTTCCTCTTTCTTCTCTTTTGATTCGTTACCACCGTTATGTCCTTTTCCATTTCGTGATTCTGTGTCGACACAAGCAGATCAGAATGTTTCTATGGAGATTAGAGATTCTAGTGGGTTTAACACAAACAACCCTTCTTTGTTGCCTCCATCGCCGTTCACTAGGTGTAACTCAACCTCTTCAAGTTCCTTTAGAGTCGGTGAGAGTTTACCTCCGAGAAAGTCACATAGACGGAGCAACAGTGATATAACCACTGCGTTTAATTCGGTCCCTATGATCCCTCCAAGACCCCTGGAGAGGTCAATTTCCGGTGGGGAATGTGTTGATTGGTCAAATTCATCTCCTTTTGTGAAGAAGGAATTGAGCTGTGAAAGAGAAGGTGTTGGAGAGAGAGAAGCTATGGATGATCTGTTTTCAGCATATATGAATCTTGAAAACATTGATGCATTGAACTCATCAGAAGCTCATGATAGCAAAAACGGTAATGAGAATCGGGAAGATCTGGAGAGTAGTAGAGGAAGTGAGACGAAGACTAATGATAATGATACAGAAGGAGAAAGCAGCAGTGTTAATGAAAGTGGGACTAAGAGAGAAAGTGTGAAGAGAAGAGCAGGTGGAGGAGACATTGCTCCTACGAGCAGACATTTCAGGAGTGTTTCAGTAGATAGTTGTTTTATGGAGAAGTTGTCTTTTGGTAATGAGTCACTTAAGCCACCTCCTTCTCCTGGAACTTTGTCACGGAAAGTTTCACCTACCAATTCGGTTGATGGTAATTCGAGTGGTGCTTTTAGCATTGAGTTTAAGAATGGTGAGTTTACTGCAGCAGAAATGAAGAAGATCATGGCTAATGATAAACTAGCAGAGATGGCCATGTCTGACCCTAAGCGTGTCAAAAGGTATATACTGAATATTTTGATTAAAGTTACCAGTTTTTGATTTTGGTTTTCAGATGTTTATGCAACGATTGTCTTTTCAGGATATTGGCGAACCGTCAATCAGCAGCACGGTCAAAAGAGAGAAAGATGCGTTACATAGTTGAATTGGAACATAAAGTGCAGACTCTTCAGACTGAAGCTACTACATTGTCTGCTCAACTCACACTTTTGCAGGTATATTATCACTTGTCTACAATGTTACAATAGCTTCTGTTTGTTCCGGTTTTGTTATAACAATTTTACATTATCCAGAGAGATATGATGGGTTTGACAAATCAAAACAATGAATTGAAGTTTCGTCTTCAAGCAATGGAACAGCAAGCTCGACTTCGTGATGGTACATATTTTTTGAAACTTATCAAATTCTTTGTCCAATGGTTTATGATTTCGTTAACATGAGTTTTGGCCTCTGATCTTTATCTAAATGAATTTGGTATCAAATTTGAAGAAATCTCTTTCTTTTGTTACAGCCCTGAACGAAGCATTGAGTGGAGAAGTTCAACGATTGAAACTAGCAATCAGTGAAACCAACTACAATGAATCTGACAATGCGGAAAGGTTCCAGCAACTCAACATCAGCCAATCAGGACATCAACCACAAATGCAACAACAATCTCGACAGAACCAGAATGGAATCATGACAACTAAACCAGAATCAAAAGATTAGAACGATGGTGGCTGGATCACCGAATTACATATAAATCGAACTTTATATTTATGTGCAGGGTTGGTTGAATTTTTAATATATCATATAATGTATAAGTCCAAAAATTTAACTTTACAGTATTTTAAAAGAAAAATTCAATTTATGGTAGATAGATAATGTTAATGAATTTGGGTTGTAATGGAGGATCAAGAAGCTTCAGACAAAGATATTCTGCATGTATGTTTTGTTGTTTAATTTAGTATGGACACCATCTCTTTGTTGTCTCTTTTTTTTGTCCTTCTTCTTAGCCCTGTGAATAAAACCTGATCCGAATTTTACGACCCGACCCAAACTAAATTTCAGGTAATTCGGGTCGGGTAGTTCATAGTATTAGGTAGTGATTCGGCTAGTGTTTTATTTTTATAATTCGGGTTAGGTAGTTCAGGTATCGGGTCAACCGAATATTTTAATTTTTTTGGGTTTTTTGGGATTTTTAAGCAATTTGGGACTGTTCGGATTGATTCGAATCAGTTCGAATCGGATTTTTTGGATTTTTTCGGATGTTAGGATTTTTTTATTTTATTTTTTCGGGTTAATTCGGAATCATTAGATACTATCTAAACTATCTGACACTGAACCGACCCGAAATATCCGTTTTGGTTAGTTCGGAACAAATTGAAAATTTAATAAATACCCGAATTCTGAAATACCCGACCCAACCCGTTACAAACTACCCGAGCCTACTTCTTCTTTTCATTTTAGTTAATGGGCCTATTTTTGGCCCATTAAATAACATTTCCTAATGTTCACTTTCTTCTAAAACGCGCTTTGAGACGTCGTTTTTTGTTGGTTGCATTTGTCTCCGTAAAATTATCTAAAACCCTAACAGCACTATCAATCTGTATCAACAGTCAGTCACTTCATTTTCGTGTATATTTCCCGCGACGACGGAGCTTGTCCGCTATGTCCGATGTAGTAGCGGAGTTAGCGGCGGATACAAGTGTCAATGGTGATGCGAAGCCGGAATTGCCGGTTCAATCGACGAAGCAGTTCTCTGTGTATGAAGCGACTTCGGAAGAGCTTATAGAACGATCAATGGCTCCTATAAAAAAGGATTTCTTATGCCCTCCTCCAAGCCGTTCCGGGAAACAAAATGACGCCGCCGATGCTAAGGTGCCTCAGGGCTTGGTCCAGGAGAAGAAATCTAAACGACAACTCAAACGAGAACGCAAGGAGGTAATATTTCAACTATTATTATAGTTTAAAACTATAGATGATGAGCATTACAATTACATAATCGTGACGCTGAAAGCTTTCAAGGCTATATTGGTTTAGGCTTTGTACATCGGTGGTTGTATATAGCTGCAAAACTAGCTAGGATTAAGAGTTGGGTTGTCTACTATAACCGAATCAGCCATGATTTTTCTTGCAGAAATCTGCCATCAATCTCTGTCCGCAGGTTGCGAGAACAGAAGACGCTAATTCCTGTCAGTACAAAGACAATTGCCGGTTTAATCATGATATTGAAGCTTTCAAAGCTCAGGTACTCAGTTTTGCAGTTTCCTGATGCTGTTCTTCTCTATGAATGGGGTGGATTGAATTTAATATAGTGTTATGTGATTGATCGCATTTAGCTTGGATGATATTGATAAAGAAATTCACTGCCAATTTATTGTTGTAACTGCAGAAACCAGATGATATAGAGGGGCAATGCCCATTTGTGGCCTCTGAGATGAAGTGCGCGTATGGTTTATCATGTAGATTTTTAGGCACTCACAGAGATATTGCTGGTAATTCAGATGGCAAGGAAAACACAGAGATTAACTTTTTTAACAAAGATACACAGAGGCTTCTATGGAAAAATAAGATGAATTTTATAAAAGCAGATGCAAAACTCAAGTCCCTCGGTCTGTTGGTATGTTTTACAGAGTGTTATTATGTTTATTTTCATGATTTTGTTGTTTGTCCAGATTCTCTAGCATGTCACATGCTGCATTTTCCCTCCCATATACCTTAGCACGAGACATGAGTATTTTTTCTCTTTCTTTTCATAGGGGCATGCCAAAAAAAGCAATGCTGCCGAAGAAAATAACACTGAAACTACGCAAAATGGTGTGAACGGCACTCAAGCAACTGAAGTAGCGGTTGACTCAACTGTCAGCTCTAAGCCTACATCAGAAAAGATACAGGATGATGACATTCCTGGACCATTAGAAAATGAAGAAGTTCGTCCAATGAAAAAGGCAAAATCTGAGTTTGAAGAGAATCTCCAACGTGGAGATGTTAGTGGAGTAAATGATGGTTAGCTTACTTCTCTGTGAATATACCAATTCCAAAATTTCAATTAAATTTTGGTAGATAGTCTTAGATGGTTGCATAATTTTAATGCTTAAAATTATATAGCTTTATCTCCTAGCTATGTGTTAAAGATAAAAAGTTGACATAGGAAGGGTGTGGGACAAGAAAATATCCTAATGTTCCGTCTAATTGTACTGATTCAGGCGTGAAAGTCGAAGAGCATATGGATAAGAATGGGTATACTACTTCAGAAGCTAAAATAGAAGAGGATAGCATCAAAATTGTTGAATCTGATGGTAGTCTAAGGGTGCACTGTCGTGAAAAGAAGAAGCTTATAGATTTTAGGGATAAGCTGTATCTTGCACCCTTAACAACTGTAGGCAATCTTCCCTTCCGAAGACTTTGCAAAGTGTTGGGAGCAGATGTGACTTGTGGTGAGATGGCTATGTGCACGAACCTTTTGCAGGTTAGCCTTCTAGTAGTAATTTCTGTTATGGGACAGAATGATTGAACATTTTTTTTGTAATAATGTGAAAACCTGCAAAATGATTTATTATAGGGCCAAGCTTCAGAATGGGCTCTGCTGAGACGGCATTCATCAGAAGATCTGTTTGGTGTTCAGATTTGTGGCTCTTTTCCAGACACAGTGTCTCGCACAGTTGAACTTATAGACCGAGAATGCACTGTTGATTTCATAGACATCAACATGGGTTGCCCAATAGATATCGTCGTTAACAGAAGTGCTGGTTCGGCTCTTCTTAACAAACCCTCGCGAATGAAGAACATCGTGGAAGTCTCTTCTTCCATTGTTGAAACACCTATCACTATCAAGGTAATTGCCTAAGCATAAATTATAATCAGGTAAGTGCAAACCTGAAACTAAATCGCTTCCCATATGGAAGTGGAACATTTGTAGCTGCAAATGTGTTGGTACTATAACCTCTCTTTACTTATCCGGTCCTTTTTGGTGCCAGGTACGTACGGCATTCTTTGAGGGCAAGAATCGGATAGATTCATTAATTGCAGATATCGGAAATTGGGGAGCCACTGCAGTGACGATACATGGGCGGTCAAGACAGCAACGTTATAGCAAGTCTGCAGATTGGGACTATATATACCAGTGTACCAAAAACGCATCCACTAACTTACAGGTTATAGGAAATGGAGATATATACTCTTATTTAGACTGGAACAAACACAAGTCTGACTGTCCTGAATTATCTAGCTGCATGATTGCTCGAGGAGCACTGATCAAGGTGTGTGTATGACCAAAATAGTTATAGCTTCTTCCCAGTAAATCGTTCTATAGTCTCAATGGGTTTGTGGACTTGTGTAGCCTTGGATATTTACTGAAATCAAAGAGCAACGGCACTGGGACATCACCTCCGGAGAAAGATTTAACATCTTAAAGGACTTTGTACGTTTTGGTCTTCAACACTGGGGATCTGACACAAAAGGTAAAGAACTCTATGGCATTGTTCGTTTGCTCTTTCCCTAGTGGCTAAAGCTCTGATGTTTTGATTAACCTTTAAACAGGAGTTGAGACAACTAGGCATTTTCTGCTGGAGTGGCTAAGCTACACGTTTAGGTACATACCCGTGGGTTTACTTGATGTGATCCCACAGCAAATAAACTGGCGTCCACCTTCTTACTTTGGTCGTGATGATCTCGAGACACTTATGATGTCTGAATCTGCGGGTGATTGGGTGCGTAATTTTCTAATCCTTTGATCAGTCTTCTTACTTTTGGACCATAAGAACTCACGTTCGGTTGCAATGTGTAGGTGCGGATATCTGAAATGCTGCTTGGAAAGGTTCCTGAAGGGTTCACGTTTGCTCCCAAACACAAATCCAACGCTTATGACCGAGCTGAAAACGGCTGATTCAATCGGAACTTTGTTGTATGATATGAAGAAATTTATATGTAATTGTTCGAACTTGAATATTATTTGAGTACAATGTCTCGTCTTCTAAAGAAAAAAACTTAATAAAGCAAATCCGACGGAGTTTTAAAACAAAAGTTCACTTACAAAATAAATTATGTTAAAGAGGTTTGTAATTAAAAATAATTTATATTATGATGAAAGAATTGACAAATGACAAATGCAGGTTCGAAGAAGTTTCGTAGAAAGAGTTAATGTGTACGGAAAGGGACAAATGTAAAAGAGAGATCTAAACAGCTTTGGCTTTTTTCTTTTCCGTATCTCTTCATTTATCGTCTCTATATATTCATTTCATTACGTGAAAGATCCTTTTTACATTTTCGGCTTATTATATAAAAATTATAAGGATTTTGATATATATAATATCCATAAATTAATGCTGATAATTCTTAGCAAATAAATTGAATAAAAAGTTCCGGAATCTAGTGGAATTCGTGTTTGTTGTGAATTAATTATACATATTACAATCAACAAGTTCTATTATTTTATTTTATGTATTCGACTAAATAATTCCCATATGTGTATATATGAATGATGAGGCAGGATAGATATTATCTGTACTTGTGGATGCAATTTATTCCAAACATAAAAAAAAATTGCTTTTTTTGGGTAATAAAAACATAAAAATTGTTATGAATTAAAAAAAATTCTTGAGAAAGAAAGAGTAAATAGAAAAAGAAAAGGGATGTGCATTAAGAAGAGTAGTTGCTATCATACAGGATTTGTGGCTCGTAGGAAAAGGAAAAGAGAAAGGAGTAATTGCAATTTGTTTTTTTTATCAATATTGAGTCACCGACTGGCTAATTAATCAAGTTCCTACCTAATATAGATAATTAAATGTATTATTAGTAAACTTACCACCTACCACTAAACTAAAAGTCACCTACAATTGCAATTTTTTATATATTATACTATTAAAAACACAAATTATTCAATGCATTAAGTCCATCCCACTTCATATTAACACTCTCTCTCTCTGTTTTTAACTACTTAGTTGTAAATGCATAATTCTTATTATAAATAATTTTGTATAACTCTAATTAATGGTAACTTGAAGCTTACAATTCATTTATTAATAACTAAATAAAAATACATAGGCGAGCTGAAAAGTATATCGTGTATATATATATATATATATATTTTGGTAAAACATATCGTACATATATGACATAGTTTGTAATTACAAAAGACAAATATGTTTTTGATTCACCTAAAGAAGTAACGAAATCTATCTTACTTCTTTAGTCAAAACTCAAATGAATATTATATTTAGTCAAAACCCAATATTATATTTTTGGTAGTTTGGTGTTTAAACTATAACGAATGTTCTGTTTTTTTGTTTATTGTCGGATTTAACTTTTTTCGGAAACATTAATATTTTGATTATTGATATTCTTCTAAGATAATTTTTTGTGTTGTGGGTTCGATTGATTTATCTGTCTCTTTCTTGGATAATATATAGTCAATTATAATATGTTCACATGTTATCAATAAAAATAAAAGAAAGAAGAATGTAGGATGAAAATTTTAAATTTATACATATCACTCACATACAATAAAGAAATCCATACAAAAATAAAACATTTCATAGTTACAAAGAACTTGAACGATCAAAGTTTCGAACTAAAAAAATTGGCCAATAGTAAACTTGCACTAAGTAAATCATCTATTAGTGCAAGCCACCACTTAATCAGCTCATACAAATAATAAAAATCCATCGAATACAAACCCTAATTAGGGCATCAATTAACGAACTAAAAAACCTGAGATGTGATTTACAATGATCCATGTAGATCAGAATGATCTCTCTGTTGAATCTTTTTACAGATTTTAGTCCGGAAAAATAAAAATACCATTTGGATAAAGATTATTTATCCAAAGGCAAAAATTAATAATAATGTAATAAAACTCTCTTTCTCTCTATGTTCTAAACTTGAAGCTTTCATAATGATCTGATTATGGAGAGATTAAAGAGAGAAAAACGACTTCATCACAAGGAATAGTGAGTCCTCCCATGTGGTGGTTAAAGCCGAACTCTTCTTCTGCTTGTTGAAGAAGAATGAGAAATTGAGGATGAGTCAAGAATGAGATTGGTACGATGTATCTGGTTCTCTTTTCTCCTACATAAACCGGAAAATGTCCTTTTGGTACATCAAGAGGAAGACCTTCTTCATCGTAACATTGTTTTTTGCCTAAGCTTGAGCATCTCTTTAAGATTTGCTTTAGCATTGCTGTTTGTGTTCTCTTCACTGCCATTGATTGTTTGTTTGTTTTCTTTGTGTATATGAGAGTGAGAGAGAGATAGAGAGAGAGTAGTGAAGAGAAAAAGATTGAAGAAGTTTTTGATGAGAGAGAGGTGGTGAGAGGGCTTATTTATGGAGAAGAAAGTTGTGGATAGGATTAGGAATGCTAAAGCAATAGTATTGTTTTCAGTATTGAATTTCTTTGTTATCTATTATACATGATCAAATGATTATCAATAAATTAAACAATTTTGTTAGTGCCGTCTTAGAAGACTCTTCTAAATTAATAATACACTTCATATGGAAATTCAACAAACCCACTAATTATTTAACGAAATGATCATACCTTCTTTTTTTTTTAATGGCATAATATTATATAATGGGCTTCAAGACAGATTCATGTTACAACAATGATTATAGGCTGATTCTCTAACCCGTAGGACAAGATTATTAGCTCTATGATTCAAACATCTAGAAATCACAGAAAAAGAAAACAAAGTGAATAAAAAACGAATTTGAGCAAACTCCTCCAAATAAGGGTAGGAAAGCAGGCTATTCGTCTGGACAGTCAAAAAATTTCAAGATCAGTTCGCAGTCCGTCAATATCTCCACCTCGGTAATGTCTCGCTCCACCATAGACTCCATCGCCCAAAGAAATGATCATATCAAAGACTACAAATTTGCATCTTTTTCTCTTTAAGAAAAAAAAAATTGTACTTAAGAAAATCAGTAAAAGGAGTTGGATTACATGTTTTTACATATTAGTCAATATTCTCCAATGTAATCACATGCATACTATAAAGTAGTAGCTAGTTATAATGTAATGATAAAACAATATATGCATATAAAATATATAAAAAGAATTTTGAAAAATGGATAATAAATAGTAGAATTTTTAAGGAGCAGGAAAAAAGCAGAATAGAGAAATAGAGAGGCATGTGACAGTGTGGGATCCAAACCCATTGGGATTTAATTTAATTGTTGGTCCTCCTCAAGACATTATGGTCCCTCTTCTCTTCCTTTCAACACTTATTTTCATTTAATACCCATAAAAATATCAAATCAATATATATATATATATATATAATATGTGGTAGTAACTTAATTACTTTCATATTTACGTACGATAAAGGTATCTAAATTTGTACTATAAGTACAAATTACATGTTCTCCTTAATCCATATGGTTAACTGTCTATAATCAGATCCATGCATTAAATATTATCACATCTAGCTAGTTACGATTACGATGTGTACATATTTATTATATTCACTATTACTAATTACTAATTACTAAGCCTAACATAGGTAGCCAGATTCTATTAACAAACTGGGAGATTCACAGTTGTCATGTGATGAACTCTAAAATAACCTAAAATGTAACCATGGAGAATCAATCTAATTAATTGTATTGACAACCCAAGAAAGTTATTGACTTTTTTTTATAATTATGGTGACTTGACCTATTTGAGAGTTGGTAAAATTATTTTAAATTCTTTTCTGTAATGTGTCCAGACTAGGTGGATACACCCAAAGAACACAATGTCTATGGATCTACCGTCGTTCTCACGGAACTGCAGTCCTCATATAAATACTATAGTGGCCATGATTCAAAGTTTGATGGCGGTACATACAGCTGTAAGCCTATTACCACCAGCAGCAGACAAGGTATGGTTACAAATTTATTGAATTACAACCAATTGGTTACAAAAATATCTATGTGAGAAGAGAACACAGTATTGTAACAAATGCATACAAAAAAAACTGAGTAAGATTCGCCTTAAGTCTTGTCTGTATATGTTTACAATAGTTTTGACCATGTTCGATATAGATTTATGCTTATTGACAACGAGCATTTATTACATCTTTGTTTCTGGTCTAAAAAGGTTAGAGACAAAGCAAATGTGTAGTCTCACGATCTCGAGCTTCCCATCTTTGTTGATTGGTCATGTCCCTCTGTCTATACCATTTGCGCCGGCCAATAATAAAGCTCGACGATAACATAACACTTCATACGTACCTTTCTTAGTAGTTGATGTTTTTATAAAAACAAAAATACTATTTATAACTGGAAAACTAATGTATAATTGTTAAAAGGTACATAAAGTATAATATATATGTATACAATTCTATGAAAGTATTTCACTATGTACATAAAATCATACAATAATACTTACACAGGCGCATCTAGTGGCAATCCTGAAATTTGGGAAGGTAATAATGTATTTTCCTGGATTCAAATACCTTTGAAAACAAATTAAATCACATTTTGTGTGGCATGAAGGATATTCACATGGTTCTTTAAACTCAGAATTAGTCGGATACCTCATAACTTATTGAACATGTCACTAGCGGTCCTGATTTAAAGTGGATAAAACATTTGCTTTAGACGTCAAAATAGTATAAGAATTAAAATGGCATCAAATTCTCATAAATCCATTGTAGTATAGCAGTTAGTCATTCTATTTGTGTTTAAGGTCTCAAGTCCGAGCATTTAAATATTTGTTTTCTTTTTATGCTTATATTATATGAGTTTGAAATTTAGGTTTTGCTTTAGGCAGAAATTTTTATTGGGCCGGTCATAACCTGTTCAGGAGAAAAGTCTCTTGGTGGTCCAAAGTTCCTAGTGTTTATGGTGCTTGCTTCCTTTAAACCAGATTAGAGTTATAAAAAATCATACAGGAAGATATATAACTAAGGGCAGTTACTTATTGCACACGTAAACTCCAAAGTCTGCAATAATACGAAGTTTAAACCTTTGTAAACAAGTTGAATCATGGGAGTTACTTTCAAAATCTATCACATCAAGGAAGAAGTGAATCAGAATCATGGTTTTTTTCTCTTATCTACCACAAAAAAACTGACAGTGGGAGAGAGAAAGAGAGAGAGAGAGTTTGGTGTCATTGTCAGGGAGAGAGGCTAGCATGTTCTGCGAACCAGATTTGATGAGTGAAAACGAGAAGAGGATTAGGGAGAGAAGTTAGGAATCTTTGAAGGGACAATATTTAGCTTACGGACTGAGTATGACATGTCTCTCTTCTCGACCAAGCACATGAAAGCTCCCATGTTACTCTTGCCTCCTCTTACTGTCTTCTTTTGTACATCTTTCCATTTTTTTACAGACCTTTTGTAACTTCTTTTGTTCAGATTTCATTTGTCTGCTTACTTTGGGAAATTCTTTAACCTTCGTATACACTACTTGTGTCCTACTTATATACAAGTACATTTGCTGATTCTCTTAGATCCATTTTTTAAGTTTACCAAACTACTATGTTCGTTTGAATGCATAGCGTTAACCTAGCTCTGATACCATATAAAGAATCACAAAGTTTGAGAAGTTTTTGCTTGATGATATTATCGAACAAGTCTGTACATATATGTGATCTCGATGATCAAAAGCAAATATCTAGGCTAAACTAGATATCGCTATAAGATTTACAAAGAATGGAAACAGAATCTTCTGTTTGAGGCAAGATTGATTTATGTAATTCAATTTAAACTAGAGGCAAATCGATGTGATATGTAACCAATGTCAATAAAAGAAACCTGAGTGAATCTAAATTCTAAAGTTCACGTGAAAGAAGAAGAAGCATGAGGTGTGTTTGGAAGTCAAGGAAAATATAGGTGGCAAGATCTGAAAGTGAAATGTAAGGTCATTTCATCACATGGCCTGCAAGTGAAAGCAGGACCCATGAACTTATGAGATTGGCTTATATTTATTTATTTAAATGTCTTTGTACGATGATCAACAGTTCATCATGAAAAATAAGAACAGAGAGAAAACGATCGAGACTTGCACAAGATTGACTATAATTAGCTTTCTCTTTGGGCTTATGGGCTTTTGGGCTTTGGATGTATCTGGGCCTTTAAAGTCTTTATTATTAGCAACAAATACATTTCAAAACGAAACAGAGGAACGAATGAAACAATGGAAGTGTTTTTGCTCAGATTAACTTAACAATGGCTGCTTGTTTAAGTATGAACTCAACATCACATATCTCTTCTTCTTCTCGGTTTTCTATCAAACATGAATCTCCTTGGAGGTCTCGAACATAATTCCCTTCACATCCTATGTGTTTATGCTAAAATGTTACATGTTCTCAGAGAAAGTTCTGAGATTCCAGATCTTTTTTTGCTTGTGATTAATCAAAAGGCTTATCTGTTACTTATTATATAAACGAATGTACGAAACGATTATCTACAGTTAAAGTTTTGGGGTTTCATTACTGAGCACATGGGTTTGGATTGAAGATACTAAACCAAGACCAAATCAATAAATGGTGTCTGAGAAGTTAGTGTATAATGATGTCCTACATGATAACTTCATTGGGGCATATTGTCTCAAAGGACATCACATGCCAAAATCTCTCTATAGATTATGTAGGGACATGAAGTTGTGTACCTAATGAACCATAAGTCTCCATCACTGATTAACTCATTACGTCTCAGCAATGATACTAAAAAGATAGGACCACATGACTTGATCATATGCAGACAAAACTCATAAAAGTCTTCACAATTTCTGTGGCAAGAATTGAAATTTGACTAGTTTTAATTTCTATCTAACTAACAAGTGGTCCTTTTGATTTGTGTCTTCACATCAGAACGTAAAGAGGGCCCTTACTTATCATGCCGTGGTCCAGCAAAACCATGTGCTCGTTGGTGTAAGTCTATGAGCTGAAACTTCTCTAGACCAATGAAGGGTTATCTTCAATTAATGTTCTTATCTATATATACTCATTACTGAGTCCTTTAAGCTCTGCAAGTTCTCACATTTTCTAGTAAATCACCAAAACTATCAATTCAAGTAACACAAAAAAGACACTCCATGGCCATCAGAATCCCTCGTGTTCTGCAATCATCAAAGCAGATTCTTCGTCAAGCGAAACTGTTATCATCTTCTTCCTCTAGCTCTCTTGATGTTCCAAAAGGCTACTTAGCGGTTTATGTAGGAGAAAGAAAAATGAAGAGATTTGTAGTTCCGATTTCGTACTTGAACCAGCCTTCATTTCAGGATCTATTAAGAAAAGCAGAGGATGAGTTTGGATTTGATCATCCAATGGGTGGTCTCACAATTCCTTGCAGTGAAGAAATCTTTATGGATCTTGCTTCTCGCTTCCACTGATTATGACTTGCTCATATAACTTTTTTTCATGAATTTTGTACATTTTTTTCCCAATTAGTTTTCTTCAAGAGATGAGATGATCACTTAGAAACATCTCTCCTTGAAAGTGAAACAGAGACTTGTAACACTCTTTTTCCTCACTTACAGTGAGTTGAACTCAAATCTAATCAAACATTATCATTCATCAGTTAATCATATCATCATGAAAATCTTACTTTCAGTTTTGAGACAAACTCACCGTGGATACAACTCAGTGTTGGAATTATAATTCGAAGTTTTTGCATTGTGTCCTAAAGAAGAAGAAGTATCTGATACTGCATTGCTGAATGAGATAAACGCAGGCTTAGAAGGTTCTGTAAGAGAAAGAGTATGTCCATCTAACATCAGAAGAACTGAAGCCATGCTTGGCCTCTCTGCAACTTTCTCTTGTACACAAAGTAGACCAATGTTAATGCATCTCAAGATCATATTTGATGAATAACTCGACATTGTCATCATAACTTTGTCCACCATATTCAAAGCAACACCTTTCTTCCAGTTACTCCATGCCTTCAACAAAACATTAAAGTCAGTAAGGTGAATTAACAAACATTGATCAAAGCTCAATGATTATACTTACGAAGCTAAGGAGATCTTCCATGCTGTCTTCACTGCTGAAGCAACTGTTTTTCTTACCACTGATGATCTCAAGAACCAGAACTCCGAAACTGTAAACATCTGTCTTAAAAGAGAATTGTCCATGCATTGCATACTCTGGAGCCATGTATCCACTACTTAAACCAAATGAGTGATCATGATCAAGTGAGATGAGGAAAAGATAAGTGTTAAATTTATTTCTACTTACAAAGTCCCGACGATCCTACTCGTGTAGCATTGAGTTGTGTGATCAATATCAAAAAGCCTAGCCATTCCAAAATCTGCGATTTTCGGGGTCATTTCATCGTCTAACAATATGTTACTAGCTTTAAGATCACGGTGAATAATCCTGAGACGAGAATCTTGATGAAGATACAGAAGTCCTCGAGCTACACCCCCAATGATTTTGTATCTTGTGTCCCACTCCAATTCTTTACCCTGAATAGGATCTAGACAAAACAGTCAAACACTTGAGATCTGTAGTATGGTTTTCGAGAACACATCGAACATGAAAGAAGTAAGTACCGAAGATGAACTTGTCGAGACTAGTGAGTGGGAGGAACTCATAGACAAGAAGTCTTTCAGTTCCTTCTATTGAGTAACCTAAGAGCTTCACGAGATTACGATGTTGAAGCTTAGCAACCAACAAGAACTCGTTCTTAAATTCGGTTTCACCTTGTATTGCATTTTTCGACAACCTTTTCACTGCTATGACTTGTCCATCAGATAGTACACCCTAATGATCATGCATATACGAGAATGTTATGATGCTGTCTCCAATAACAGTCAGAGCTAGTTCTTCTTAAGTTTGTAAGATTACCTTATAAACTGTTCCAAATCCACCTTCCCCAAGTATATTTTCCTGTGAAAATTGACTTGTTGCAACTTGTAAAACACTGAAATCAAATTTCATGGAATCCGTGCTAATCATTTCATCTGTATGTAAAGAAATGAAAAAAACCATGTAACGGAGTTAGATGTCAAAAACATATTGGAACAGAGGAAAACATGAAAACGAAACAGAGGAGCACATGAATGATATAATCCTTTGTTATGGCCGAGTTTGAATTGAATGATAGCTTACTTTCTGGATTGTTTAGCTTACTTTTCTTTTTCTTCTTCCTTCTCAATCGTACGAAATCGACTAATAAGAATACTATAACTAAGACAACAGCAACAGCTGAAGCAACACCAAAGATCAAAGCTCTAGGTACAGCTCTGTTTCTATCTCCTGGACATATACACAAAAACATACCTAAAATGATTACTTGGTGGGAAACACCAAAATGTCGTCAACAGTCTGATTTGAAACGTAGAGTTCAAAACCCTAAAATCCTCATGCACAACATTACCTTGCACGACACTTGACGTCTCATTCTTTGAAGGCCGTGATGGTGTTGCAGGCACAGAGCTTGGTTCATTAAACTCCACTGGCTCATAGAATCTCCAGGGAGCATAAGCCACTATACAGCTAGGAGACAACACATAACTACCCATTTTCATATCACAACAGCTCGGGATCTTTGCAATATTCTGAGACAGACAATACGAACAATCTTCTTCCGATATATCTGGCGTGCACTGAACCAGACCAAACAATGTCTGAAATGATGGTCCGCTTGTTTCTCCGACAACAAAATTCTTCTTCCTCCGACCAATCACAGAGGCTCTTTTCTTAAGCTCTTCGAGTAAACCTCTTAATGATTTCTCCCAACCATCACGATCTCCAGTGAAGTTTCTTGTCCCACTTATGCTTGTTTGTGGGAAAATCTCTAACCTATTGAAAATTGTTCGGTTTGAGTACCTAACCGTACATTTATCGTACCAAATAATTGCCTCTTTCTGAACCGGACATAATGTGATGAGTCTTTTACCAGCCATTGCGATGCAATTGATGCAATCTTCAGGTTTAACATCGCCTCTACACTGTGAGATTGAGTTGACTTTTTCATCAGAGTCTCCGACTGAGATGTTGTAAAATCCGTTACTGTTCTCTCGGAGAGATGATAGAGAGGTAATGAGACGGTCGACGTTGACGGCGTATGGTGTGTTAACGGTGAAGTTGCCTGTGACATTTGAGCATATATCTCTTAACGGAACCGGTTGCGACGTAACGGTGAGGCATTGGATTAAGATTAAAAGTGGGATTAGAGGAAGAATAAGAGAGGACATTTGGATTACTTCTGTTGGTCATTTTCTTGATTGTGGTTGAATTGGAGATTACAAACATACCATGAAGCGTTGACCTTTGACTTTGTTCATAATTTTAACATTTTTATTCTCAAGTTTTGTTTTCGTTTTGTTTATCATAAGCTAGGCTGTTATGAAATGCGACAATAATTCAAAGAATTATGAGTTGTATTATAATATATGCTATAATACACAAAGTCTTTGTGTCAACAAATAGAGATGTTTACATTGGGTTCTAAATCTAATTAATAACCTAAAAGATGTAAGATACATGTGAAGGAGTGAATCTAATGAAGCTGAGAAGTGATAGAGATAAAGGTATCTTCTGGACAAGGGATGGTCAAGCCGCCCATTGGATGATCAAAACCAAACTCTTGTTCGGATTTACTCAACAAAGCTTGAAATAAAGGTTGGTTCAAGTATGAGACTGGAACTATGTATCGTTTCATCTGGCTTTCTCCAACATACACTGCAAAGAAACCTTTTGGTGTAGAAGCTGCCATTGATCGTCCTTGGAAGATCTTCTTTGCATTCATAAGACCTCTAAACACACCCATTTTTGCTGTTTTGCTAATGAGATTTACTCAATTGGAGTTCTCGTTTAGATTGATAGGTTAGATGAAGATGTTGTTCTGCTTTGTTTATGATCACAATGCATTATATATACAACCAGTTTCCTTTGGGTTAGTAAAACCGTGGCCTGCTTATACAAGAGTGGGGACATATAACAGAAGAAGAACTCACATGGGTTTGTCATGCAGGTACTAAATTGATAATTGAATATGGATTTGTATTGATAAGAATTCATGATCCACTAAAAGACTAGCAACTTCGAGCGAACTTCACATGAGATTGTCGATGGTACATAGCATGTTATGTAAGTAGGACCGCATGTTACGTACCAACTTAGCACCTGAAGGGTCTATGTCATTGATGAAGATGACTATACGGAAGAACTTGAACATATGGCGTGGAAGTCAAGTAGCCAACTGGCTTGACATAATAATCCATATCACTAACTCTTCGTATAAAGTGCAAGTCGTTGAAAAGGCACAAAAGAAAAGCCAGAGGGCCCGCCGTTTTTCACTTTCCAAAACAACACGTCGTTCTTCTCTTTGTTGCACCATTTATAATTGTGTAACAACACGACGTTTCTCTTTTTCGTAGCCAAACTGCATAGCGTTCACTTTTATTGAATTTCGCTGGTTGCAACCAAATTGGATTCTCTATGTAGTTCGAAGAAGATGTAAGCAAATGGAGCTCATTCTCATAAGCGCTTCTTCTTATGTGATTGGGCTTTATTTAGAATCTATAAGGAAGAGGCCCAATAAGACAATTTGTGATTGGGCCTTATTCAAAAGAATCTTCTTCCTAATATTTTTGAAAAGAATATGAGAAAATTATATTTTTAAAATGACAAAAGATGAATATAAAATGAATTGAAAGGTACTTGAAATGGAACAAAGGAGCAGAGTCTGGTAAAGATGGATTATTCACTTTTTGTAGTTTGTACTAGAAAAGGAAGAGCTTTAGGAATCTGTCCTTTGGAACATTTGTCTTTTTTCTGTTAATATTATATTCTAGTTTGAAGAGAGTATATCGTAACAACTCCTCCATTTTCTATTGTTTTAGGTGTATATCTACTTCTACAATTTCATTAATGTAAAAACAATTAGAATATTAATGATGATAAATTATGGGTTTAAATTCAAAACTAATTGGTAATAAATAAAAGTTAATATTTTTATATATTATTTATGTCTCATCTAAATTTCTGATATGAAATTTTTTTACATTATTCTTGAAATAATGGTTCGTTTAACCATTAGTCTTGACAATAATCCATTATAGGTTCAATTTTGGATTAAATTAATCAGATCTCATTCAATGAGCCGGATCTGTTTGGATGAGATAACGTAAGTTTAGATTCTAATACTATAAAGATTTATGAGTTTCTAACTCAAAATTAATAAATAATAAATACAAAAATTTATATTCTTTATATATCACTTAAGTCTCGTCTAAATTCTAACAATTAAGCTCAGTTTGTACATGTAATGGAGCGGCTAATCTAAGCTATTCCGGCTTTGACTTTATGGTCTAAATAGCACTATCTAGCCAGCTAAGAAACACCGACCAATGACGAACCAACACAGAAGCATTACTTAATCAACAAGTGTCCTTATCACTACTGCCACGTCATCACAATTGTCAGAATAATTAGATCCCTCACATAAATACCGAAACTACTAATTTGTGGAACAGTTTTATTTTCTGATTTTATTTTTTTGTTAATAATAATGGGCAGGCGAGTATTCATCACAAGTGTTATTTTGTCGTGTCATACGGACCATTATTGTAGATTAAGTGGTCGAGATTGTTCGATGTTCCACTTCTGTTGCTTAGTTCGTCGGTTATTTTTTATAAAATGCGTCACCATCTTGTATTTTAATGACTTTTTGGACCTATTTTGGATCAAGCTATATATGCTAGTAATTTTTTTTAGTGCAAGTACTCGAAAAATAATTTCAAAATTTCATACTAATAGTTTGAAAAAAGGCATTAAAAAGGAACCGACCATTGGTTAAAAAGGCACAGTCATCATGACTAATTAAACATCGTGATGTTCTTGTCGGTTACTGACCTGAAATAGTCAAGCTAATGGCTAAGATGATGTCAAAGTTATTGTCTAGCTTGAGATATATATACATATATGAATGGTTAATATATGTTTGGTGGTGCCGAATCCACAAATATAAAATGAATTGAAATAATAATATTAATTTATTCTTATTAAACACCAATAAAATAGTTTTTTTTTTCAAAATACCTACTTCATAACAAAAACTTATATCCTAAAATCTTATTTATTTATTTTTCTTGTATCTGAAAAGATTCAAACTCAAATACCCGAAAATTTGTACCCAATTCCACTAAATCACTTATCCTTCTAACCAATAAAATCTGTTTTTAAAATATTTAATTGCATGTTTCGGGATCACTTAGTAGCAAATGGTAAGTCTACTAAAAGCAGACGTACATGATCGAAATCGAGTTGCACCGTCTACATTATACAAAAACTTCGCTAATGAACCGACAAATTGTGACTCAATATTGACAAAAAAAATTCAATTAAACAGCTAATATTTTTCTCATC
This sequence comes from Lepidium aucheri, assembly GCA_900406435.1. NCBI lineage: Eukaryota > Viridiplantae > Streptophyta > Magnoliopsida > Brassicales > Brassicaceae > Lepidium > Lepidium aucheri. Next base: position 125,721 of record OVBA01000022.1, on the reverse strand, counting down.
GAGGTCTACTGTACAAATATATAAAGAACAGGCAAGTCCGAACCAAAAACACAACACATAAATAAATAAGTTTGGTGTTGTTGGTGTGTGTCAATCTTGTGTTCTTCCTTTTCTCGTGCTACCATCACGAGATCTGTCACAAGGATCTCACAATCCACCAGAAAAGGCAAAAAAGAAAAGAAAGAAGAAGCGAAGATTCCATAAATGGACATGAAAAGCAACAACCAGCAGCAGCACCAACAACAACAAGTACTTGATGGTTCGGACATAGTTGAACTGGTTGAAAACGAGAAAGTGTTCAATAAGTTTGTGGAACATAAGTTTCAAGAGTTAGATCAAGACGAAGATGGTAAGCTCTCTGTGAGTGAGTTACAACCAGCTGTTGCTGATATTGGCGCTGCTCTTGGTTTGCCTGTTCAAGGCACTTCTCCTGATTCTGATCACATCTACTCTGAGGTACATGATTTTCTTCTTTCTTTTTACTATCTTATAATTGTGTTTTGGTATTTTGTTTATGCTTTATTAATCAAATTAATTGTATACCAATTAACAAGTCTAAAAACTAATCATAAGAAAGTAACGTATGAGCTTTAATTATACTAGATTGTATACCGTATTAATGGTTAAAAAATATCGCTTTGATGGTAATTAATCATAAAACTATCAAAACACATCATTACTAGTTAAGTATATTTTCTTTAGTTTTGATTTATATAATAATGTGTTACAACGTTATCTTTTGTTATTTTCTTTATGATTTATTAATCAAGTTAGTAACGTATGAGCTTAGATTATTGATTTTATACCACAATGGTACAAAATTATGTCGTTTTGATGGTAATTTATCACAAAACTAAGTATCTTTTATTGTTATTTTTAACTATTTTGTTTTTCACTGGCTAATATGTCTCTAGATCGTTTAAACTGTTTGAGTTATCATGATTCATTTTATGTTTTAAGTTAAAACGCTTCTACTTTCTTTCTTATTAATTGTGTGATGAAATTAAATCTCTTAAATCGGAGAATAACAGCTTGAAGCACTTGTCCTGCTCTCGGAATTATGTGCAGCATTTTTTAATGATCTTCAATATTACTCGTAAATAATTTTATTATATACACGAATTCCTAACTAAAATAAGCGACAAAGTAAAAGAAAACAGAATCTCAACAATTTGCTATAGTTTTTTAAGTTATCGTCTTTTATAAAGAAGTGTGTTTGCAGTAGAGTAAGATAGGTAAAATAATAATAAAATCAAAATTGTTCGAAGTAAATAAGTTTGGTCGGTGACCTTATCTTCTAATATCATATCTAAAATTAGCCCCTCGTGTCGCATTTCGTCAATCTCCAAACATCATCGCTTTATGCATCCTCACCTACTAGTTAGGGCTTAGGGCTTGATTGGAAAATCGGTATAATGTTTTAAATTGTCAATCAATATTATTTTAAGTAAACATAAAATAGAGCATAGAGTACTCTGTAATGCTTAATGGCTCTATACTCTTAAAGGAGCTTTTTCCGAATATAAAACATTAAACATAATTAAATTATAATTTTACCCTTGATTAAATTCTGCAGATAATACTAAAAATATATTATAATGTCTATTTTTGTAATTTTAAGTCTAATTACTAACTACTATGTCAATCACATATCATACACTTTATATTAAAAACATATAGCCTCATCTATTCTCTTCGATGTTTATACTCTTTCATGCTAGAACTCTATGTTTTACTAATCATTGCCTTATTTATTATTCCTTCCTTTTCATTTATAACAAATATCATTATAACAATTTTCACATATTAAAGTTTTATTATATAGTTAAAAACTAATTAAATTTTGATTTACTTTTATTTTTATTAACTAATAATAATATTAAATAAGATAATTTATGTTAAATTTTATATCGTAAATTTAAAACGATATTTACTTTGAAATGAAATTTTTTAAGAAACAATATTTATTGGGAAACGGAGGAATTAGTTATTCTTTCTTAATCAACTCGATCTTATTTTTAGTCTATTGTTTATATTATCATGCACCATGTCAGCCCATTTTTTACTAATCTAATTTTTAAACCTTAATTATGATTATAACTTTATACATTTAAAGCTTTTTGGTCGGCGTCACCATCTTTTTGTAGACTTTTCTTTAACCTTTTTTAAACACTTTTACATTGTTTTCTTTCAAAACCCTAATTTATGACATATTTCGACGAAATTAAGCAGCGTCCCCTAATTTTTCTTAAATGTTGATTCAACAAAACACATTCAATTAATATCACAAAGACTATTTTGTGTGAACCACAAACAAGTAGTAATTTTTTACCGACAAGGGAACGTCGAAACTACGTCGTGTTTGGCATGATTCACGTGGATTACTTAATTATTTAGGCCAGATCATTAATTAATCGTAGTTACTAAATAAGGTTCGCTTATTGGAAAATTAATATCCAAGCAAGAAGCAAATTTGAATACGAACCTTTCTCTCATTGGACACAAATGTTAGGTTAGGTTATTTGATGTATTTAAAGAAGACACAACGAGATTAAACAATCTAGTTCTGTCTCATCTGTACATTAATTTTTCATCGTTGTAAACGTTACATATATTACAGGTCTTAAACGAGTTCACTCATGGCAGTCAAGAGAAAGTGAGCAAGACAGAGTTCAAAGAAGTGTTGTCGGACATTTTGTTAGGTATGGCTGCTGGTTTAAAACGCGATCCTATTGTCATCCTCAGGATGGACGGTGAGGATCTCTTTGAGTTTATCTATGGCCCTGGATACGAATCCGAGATCGTCTCTGTCTTCTCGGAGCTCTCTAGTAATGAAGACACATCGCTTCGTGATTGTATTGTTAAAGGTCTTCAATCTCTTTCTGTTGATCATGGAATGCCTCCTTCTAATGATCCATGGGTACTTACCTTGATCTCTACTTATTTCTCCATCGTTCAAGGTTTCGAATGATATATGCATACATATGTCCAAGCTTTTGATGTTATATATAAGCGAGAGACCAATGAGCTTTGTTCAACAAGTAATGTTGTTGTTTCAGGTAATGAGCAACATTGTAGAGCCAATTGTTGAGTCTTGTCTTGATGAAGAAGATAAGAGAGAGAAAAGTGCGTCACAGGAGAGATTTTTGGAAGCATTCAAGATTGTCGTGGAGGGAGTGGCTCAACGTCTTAATGAGCAGCCTGTGATCGTGGCTCACAGTGAAAACACTTTCGATGGGAGTGGTATCAGGAGGCTCTTATCCAATAAATTCGAATTTGATAAGGTAAATGTGAGAATATCCCACATCGGGAGTTTGAATGGGACTTGAGTACTATATATATAAGATAAGGGTCTCTCAACTCATTACCAATTGGTTTTGAGTTGGAAGTCCATAATTCTACCGTAACATTTGCATACATATATGTTATTAACTCTACATGTGATGATGGTAACGACTCACAAGTCACGACCTGGAACGTATTTTTGGTCGCAGGCACTAAACATTGCCTTAGAGACAATTCCAAAAGACCGTCATGGTAAGGTGTCTAAAGAGTATATCCGAGCTGGGCTCGACACTATTGCACCATCAGCTACTTTACCACCAATCGGTGCTGTGTCTCAGGTAAATTATCTATAAAGATCTCTTTGTTACAAGTTGTTTATGTTTCAACGACGTTGATTAGTTAGCTTGTTTTTACTTAGTTGGATAAAATGATAATGGAAGCATTGAGGACGGTGAATGGTGATGATGGAAAAACAGTGAAGGAAGAAGAGTTTAAGAAAATAATGGCAGAGATATTGGGAAGTATAATGTTGCAGCTTGAGGGTAATCCAATCTCGGTTTCTTCTAACTCAGTGGTTCATGAGCCGCTCACTTCGGCTAACTTTCTGCAGACTCCTCCGCCTGAAACAGTGGACCCTTGTAATTGATCATGATGCAGCAGCAGAAACAATGTTATGGTTTTAAGTTATTCACCCCCTCACCCCTGAAGTTTTATATAATTGAGGAATCTCTTCAATACTTTCGGATGTGTTAGAAAAAGCCCCATTGGGTTAGTTATACCATTGGAAAAATAAATGGGCATTTTTCTTAATATACTGAAAGTTTTGGGGTTTCCTGGTGTGGGTGAGGTGATTATTCTCATGTCTTTTTTTTTCATAATGGATGCAATCTTTACTCTGTTTTTAATTTATTCTAAATTAATTACTGTTACCTTGGCGAATTAAATTATAATTAGTTCCTTTTGAGTTACCACAAAATAATTAAATTATAATTACTCTTTTTTTTTTTCCGTCGTCGGAGTTTTTGGTAACGTAAAAGAACCAAAAGGTCCAAAAACGCATAACTATCGTACTCGCCGGATTTTCCTAATGTTTCTTTCCGCTTCTCGGATTTTCTTGGGAACCAAACACGACGAGAATCGGAAGAGAGAAGTATGGCTCCTTACGGAGATTGATCAAGTGACATTGAGAAAGCTGAGGTTACTCCATCGGAGAATCATCGACCGATTTCCACAGTCGTCTTCGTCATCGGTACTTTACTATCTTCTACATCTATCGATTCCTTTTACTTACTTCTCATGTACTCTGTCTTGACTTCCATTATCCTTGCAACGAACCAATTCCAGTTGTTCTTTGTGTTCTTGTTAGGATGCATAGTTGATAGTATTTGGGTTTGATTTTGTTACTCATTTACTGGACTTGATTCAATCTGAAATATGAGCGACATCATGACCATGTCTCTCCCTTAGATCTCTGTTCTCATGTTGACGAAGTTGGTTTGTTTTATGTAATAAAGTCCTGATTGAATAAACATATTCAGGTTAGAGGAGACAACATAGGCGGTGTATTCCTTGCATCTGATGTTGTGTTACATGATGATAGAAGAATACCAATTTCAGTAGGTTTCTTCTTCTATTTTATATCTTTAGTGATTCATTTTTCCCATTTCATCTTGCAAGTTCCTGAGCAATGTTGGTGTATCTCTTTAGATGTTTGATCTGTATGGAGTTTGTCTTCGTCAAACAGTGTTGACACCTAATCTCCTCAAGGAACTTAACTTAAAGGTATGTATAAATATCAAAGGAGTGACTTGACTGTTTTTAACTTAACTCAATTTTCACAGAAAAAATGGGGTGTTTGAGATTGCCAGGTTATATCTACTGGTGATTCGCTGGATATGTCCTCACAAGATGAAACAGTGATCTTTGCCAATGATGCTACGCTCAAGGACATGGAGGTAGTGTAATGTTAACAACTCTAATTACTGAATCTAGCTAGGAAATCGAAGATAACAACTCAGCTGTCTTGAAACTCTTTTGGCTGTGGGTCTTTCCAGGGTGCTGCTGTGGCATATGTGGCTGTTCTTCTGAAAGTACCAGTTATGTTCCTCAAAGCCGTGACTGATCTGGTGGACAAGATAAATCTATGACAGGAGTGTTTATGCAGAATACGGCAGTTGTGAGCTATGCAGTATAGTCTCTGTTTTGGATGTTTTGAACATCACACTTTCCCAATTTTCTGAGGTAAAAGCATCTTCTTGCCTTTGAACTTATCAAAAGCTTTTGTAAAGACATCTCTTAATAGTTATAGCCATTGTCCACTTTTTCCAGTTCAAGACTTTTTCAAAACCATCTTGATTGATCTCTTACAACTTTAGTTTTGCAAACACATATTAAATATTGCTTTGGCTAGCTATTTTCTGAGCATTTTTTCTGTCACTTATATAGGTAGTTGGTCATATTTATTTTCCTTCCAGGCATAGTGGAATTTGATTGTTTGCGATGAATTGTTGCAGAGTACACGATCTTCCTCTATTTCATCAAGCCATGCTGTCGCCTACAACAAAACTAATATCCCAGTTGTTACAACTACACATCACTATATCTTATTTCTTCAATCCTGTATGGACTCCATCCATATTTGTACAAGTTGGTGCTTTGACCAATCACATGTCTAAAAACCAAATATTTCCTGCAGACTAAACAGGTTGGTGCTGCTAAAGTGCTTTCAAAGTTATTTGCCTTGGCAGAATCATCACAACTCTATATACCAAGCAATGCAATTGCAGGCTTTGGTCTAGATAGTTAACAGGTTAGAATTATATCTCTTGTTTTATATCTGTGATCTCATTATGTTCATCTAGTAATTCTGCTCTATGTGAAGATCAGTTATAGACTTATAGTAGTATATATAGATAACAGATTTAAGAACTTTGGTTAGCTAGATCGTACTTGATTTATCGAGACAAAAATGAAGATTTATTTGTTGCCACCTTGAATACTAACTACTACGACAAGATATCAGGTTGCTTCCCTTTCTTTCTTTGTCTTTCTTGTCACAGGATGTTATTTTAATTGCTGTTTGTGCTTCAAGACCGTTCTTTTTGAAACCCTTCAGATTCTCCTGTTCCTTAATACTGAATACTTGTTTCACTTAATGATCTCATTTCTTCTCAGCCTGCTCTTTTAGCTGCCATATTTGATTCAAATAAAGACTCAAATGCTGGCAATTTAAATCAGGCAGGCAAAGTTGCCTCCTCTGTTCCTGAATGGGCTTGTAAATCTCGCTTACTGCACACTACCCTACAATACGTTGAGAGAGCAACTGATTTTGTCGATAGGTACTTCGAAGGCTAAATATTTTTCAATCTATTTTGTAATCACAATGAATTTCTACATGGTGGCTTCTAAATGGCCTGTAATATTTACGTGATGCTTTCACCTTCTTCAGATACACAGATATACGACTGAGTCTGCTTGATTTCCTGAAAACCCTTTGGCATGCTGGACTCAGTTAAGGAGTCAAGTAAGTTATGGCAGCAATTTTCCATTGTATCAGAGGCGTCTAAGCTAAAAGACTTGATGGTTGGAAGTTTAGGAAATGAAGAAATCTCTAAATTGTTTGTGAAATATCAGTGTCAGTCTTCTGTTTTGGAAATTATGGCTTGTGTAACCATGTTTTTGTACAAGAAAATTAAATAGCAATTTTCTGAAGGAAAACCATATTTGTGTATAACCGTTCGGATCAAAACCCACAAAAAGTGACCAAGTATAATAAAAAGGGTCGTGATTCGTTGAGGTCATAAGAAGGAGAGCCATTCATTATTTCATTTTGTGTATTGATTAACAAAAAAAAAAAAAAAGAGAGAGTAAAGAGAGACAACGAAGACGAAGAATCAAATCATGGCGGATGCTGTATCATCTGTTTGGGCAAAGCCCGGTTCGTGGGCTCTTGAAGCCGAGGAAGACGAAGCTGAGCTTCAGCAACAGCCCCTTCCCTCCAAACACAAATCCTCTACCGCAGATTCCTCCGATTTCCCTTCCTTAACCGCTGCGGTTACCACTAAATCTAAGAAGAAGAAGGGTCAAACCATATCTCTCGCGGAATTTGCTACCTACGGCTCTGCTAAGGCGGCTTCTAGGACGGATCGCCTCACTCCGGCTGAGCTCGTCTCTCTTCCCACCGGTCCACGCGAGCGTTCCGCTGAGGAGCTTGATAGATCTAAACTTGGAGGCGGTTTCCGTAGCTATGGATCTGGTGGGAGTCGTTATGGAGATGAATCATCTAACTCAAGGTGGGGTTCGTCGAGGGGTTCGGAGGATGGGGAAAGAAGAGGCGGTGGATTCAACAGGGATAGGGATTCTGGTAGAGATTCGGGTCCGTCGCGTGCTGATGAGAATGATAACTGGGCTGCCGCTAAGAAACCTATCGGAGGAATCGGATTCGAGAGGAGAGAGAGAGGTGGAGGCGGTGGATTCTTCGAATCTCAGTCTTCTCATTCCAAGGCTGATGAAGTCGATAGCTGGGTCTCCTCTAAGCCATCGGTGCCCCAGAGATTCGTTTCTAACAACAGCAGTGATAGATTCGAGAGAAGGGGAAGGTTTGATTCTTTGCCTAGAAACCGCGATTCACATTACGGCAGTGGTGGTTCGGATTCAGACACCTGGGGGAGGAGAAGAGAAGAGAGTGGCGGAGCAACCGACGTGAGACCAACGAGCGCTGGTGGTTCACGGCCTAAATTGGTGTTACAACCTCGTACACTTCCAGTGCCTGTTGTGGATGTTGTGAAGCCCGAAAAACCCGTTATAGTCACTGTAGATAAACCTATAGTCACTGTAGAAAGACCTAAAAGTGCTAATCCTTTTGGGAACGCTAGACCTAGAGAGGAGGTTCTGGCTGAGAGAGGTCAAGATTGGAAAGAGATTGACGAGAAACTCGAGGCTGTCAAGTTAAAAGACGTTGCTGCAGTCATTGAGAAGCCTGATGAAAAGTCTCCAGGGAAAATGGGGTTTGGTCTTGGCAATGGTCGTGAGGACAGTGAAAGAAGTTGGAGGAAAAGGTCTCTTCTTTGACTGCTAAACTTGGTTGATTCGTTCTTTAGTAGTTATTTAGCCCGCCTGCATGATATATGATAAATACCAACCTAGTTTAAGAAATTGTGAACATTTTGAGCTGTAAAGATTCATATATGCTGCTATAAGTGACATGTTCATGAGATCACTGCATTAATGTACTTTTCAAAGGATAGTACGTTAGATTTGGTGGCATTAGATTATGTCTACTAGGTATGAATTCATAGTAGAAGGCACATGGACATTGATGTCTTAAAGTAAACCTCTTTTGTAGGCTGATAGATAAAATCCATCTTTCTGTTTTTCTTATTTGTGTCTGAAGCTTTTTTATAAATTATTGTGCAAGTTATAAAATCGTATGTCTTACAATTGGATGATTTTGTGTTTGAATATTGAAGCACGGGGCAATCTGAGGAGGGAGGTGAAGTGGATGAAGCAGCTGTAGAAGAAGCTAAGAAGGAAGAGACTGTGGACGAAAACTGAATGGCAACTTTTTTGGATTGTGATGAGAAAAGTTCAGTTGCTGAGGTTTAGCTTCTGAGAAATTGTGTTGTTTAATTTGGATTGTGATTTGTCAAGTTTTGTTTGGGGAACTCTGATAGATAATTTGGTTAGGGTCCCTGCTAATCTTCTCTATTTGTCTTCTTTGCATACTCTTGTTGCAGTTTTTAGGGTTATGGTTGTCTTTTTACGCGGCTAATGTTATAATAATTTTGATATTTATTTATCTTAACAAAAGGAGATTACAATTGTAGTATTCATATTTCATGATACATTCACTAATTATAGCATTATCAAACTGGTTTTTACTTGTTCTTTCTAGTTATGTTGGTATTAATTTGTTGAATAATATCTTACCTATTACTATTCAGAAAAAGAAAAAAATCCAAGTGTTCAAAAATGGTTTTGAGTAATTTAATTATGAGCAAATTGTAGTTTAATTAAAAAAAATTGTTTTTTTATTTTTTTACTACGGAGTTCTTGGTAAGAGGACCAAAAGGTCCAAAAACGAATAATTATCGTACTCGCCGGATTTTTTCGTGTCTTGTCTTCCCGATTCTCGGATTTTCTTGGGAATCAAAGGCGACGAAAATCGGAAGAGAGAGGTATGGCTCCTCATGGAGATGAATCAAGTGATATCGAGAAAGCTGAGGTTACTCCATCGGAGACTCATCGACCGATTTCTACAGTCGTCTTCGTCATCGGTACTTTACTCTTTCTACATCTATCGATATCTGTGATCATCTCTGCTTTTTATGGATATTCGGAATTGGTTTCTTTGTCTTACTTTTGGTTTTTGATGGAGCTGCAGCTATGCAAGCGGAGGCTTTACCTTTGGTCAACAAGTTCGGACTCTCAGAAACTACTGATTCACCGTAAGGAGCTCCCTTTTCTCTCTTTTGTTTGTTTGAATTTGACTTGGATGAATCTGTCACTTAAAAGTAGGCTTGTTTTTTTGTTTAACAACTTGAGGATCGTATTGCAGGTTTGGTAAAGGATTGCCCTGGATTCTGTATCACGGGATGCATAAAGATCTTCGAATTCATGTAGTTTGTCCCGGAAGAGATACAGTTTTAGGCAAGTCTTTTTCACAGTTGACTCTTCTTATATACTCTCTAAAATATGATAATAGCTTGTGAATCTCTCGGTTTTTTCATTCTCATGAACCTTTAGCTTTGGCTATATTCAAGTCTGTGCATTTCCCGGTTGATGTTATCCTGTGAGCTCTGGGAGACAATTGATTTTTATGCTACAACTATGTTTAACTAACTGAGTTTTGTCTCCAGGGGTCGATAGTGTTGGAACTGTCCCAGCTTCTCTCATAACATTTAATTCTATCCAAGCATTAAAACCTGACATTATAATCAATGCTGGAACCTGTGGTGGCTTCAAGGTACTTTTTTCTTTTACTTCTCATGTACTCTGTCTTGACTTCCATCATCCTTGCAAAGAACTTATTCCAGTCGTTCTTTGTGTGCTTGTGAGAATGCGATAGGTGATACTGTTTGGGTTCGTTTTGTTACTCATTTACTGGACTTGATTCTATCTAAATTTTTCTGAAATATGAGCGACATCATGAACATCTTTCTCCCTCAGTTGTCTATTCTCATGTTGACGAAGTTGGTTTGTTTTTGTGTAATAAAGTGCTGATTGAATAGACATATTCAGGTTAAAGGAGCCAACATAGGCGATGTATTCCTTGTCTCTGATGTTGTGTTCCATGACAGAAGAATACCAATTCCAGTAGGTTCTTCTTTTTTATATCTTTAGTGATTCCTTTTTCTCAGTCCATCCTGCAAGTTCCTGAACAATACTTCTGTGTCTCTTTAGATGTTTGATCTGTATGGAGTTGGTCTTCGTCAGGCATTCTTAACACCCAATCTCCTCAAGGAACTTAACTTAAAGGTGTTTAATAGTCTCAAAGGAACGACTCGACTCTTTTTATAAACATAACTCATTTATTCACAGAAAAAGGGGTGTTTCAGATTGGCAGGTTATCTACTGGAGATTCATTGGATATGTCCACGCAAGATGAAACTGTGATCTTTGCCAATGATGCTACGCTTAAGGACATGGAGGTAGTGTAATGTTTACAACTTTAGTTACTGAATCTAGCTAGAAAATCGAAGAAATCAGTTGTCTTAAAACTCTTTTGGCTCTGGATTTTTCCAGGGTGCTGCTGTGGCGTACGTTGCTGATCTTCTGAAAGTACCAGTTATATTCCTCAAAGCCGTGACTGATCTGGTGGACGGAGATAAACCTACTGCAGAAGAATTCATGCAGAATTTGACAGTTGTGACCTCTGCACTAGAGGAAACTGCCACTAGAGTGATCAACTTCATCAATGGAAAAACCTTTTCAGACCTTTAACTTTTGTTTTCTTCAATTATCATGATTTTTTTAAATGCGTTCTACATCTCTGTTGCTATTTCAGTGATCATATTCTAAACTTAACAAGTTTTAAGACGTTCTCTATTTTCAAGTGTTACTACGAGTTCTTTTGTTTGTTTTCCGGAGATGGAGATTATAACAATGTTAGTTTCACTAAAGATAATTTATCGACCAGAAAGGCATAAAAAGCCACCATATTCAAAAATATACAACACAGTAAAATTATCACATGTGCAACCTCAGACACATGAAAGGTGAGATCAGAGGTAAAGAAGAATTGAGCAGTCTTTTCCGATTAGAAATTTCCGGCAAGCTCATCGAACATCGTTGGTGTATTTCTATCTTTTTAACTTATACTACTCCAGATGGAAGCCGGAGAACAAGCTGCCCTCCGAAAACGCTGCAGAAAACAAAGGTTGAAACTCTTGAGTTATGTATAGACAGGTAAAACGTTGAAGTGAAGGACTAAAAGTACCTCTTGACGTAGTAGTAACAGAAATCTGCCAAGATGAAAGTCTGAACAATTTCTGAGATCAGAACCATTGACGGCCACAATCCATAACCCAACGCTACAAGCAACCTTCCTCGCGTGTCCACAACCTATTTTGAACACATTAGACACTGTATTAACATTCGAACTTGACTTTCAAAATGAATTAATCCAGTTGAGTATATGTGTTATGATAGGTTACATATCTATTCTCTCTTGAAAGTTATAGCTAACCTGTAAAACCCAGTGGGCGCAGCTCAGGAACCTTGCTACTCCGAGTGCAAAAACATAATGCGCAGTGAATGGTTCGACAATCTGTAAGAACGAAATAGATGTCGATTAGAGAGTAAAACAAATGTGTCTCGTTCAGTTCTGCGCTTGCCATTGTGTAAGAAAATTGTGACCTTTGTGTTCTGCATCACACGCAGCTGAGGCAGCACTGAAACAGCTTCAAGGTATACACATAACGCCCAGGAGATTCTGTTTAATATGTTGTGAGAGGTTGATGGATGGATCAACACAGCTAACACAACACATGGCACCAGCTGCAAAAATTAAAAATCAGATCATTGATGCAGCGAAGCAAATTACTAACTAACTGATTGATAGCAACGTGTAGATCAAAACCAAATGACTAACCACATAATAGAGAGCAAAGTTGTCTTTGTCTTCCATGTAACTAGCTTTCAACTTAAAACGAATCATAAATATAACCCAGAGAGTTGTTCCCAAAGTAGCCAAGTCCAGAATGGTATGTATATCATATTCCATTACAAAGCTGCAATACAGCCTAACAGCTAGAAATATCGCAGTAAGCTCCTGAGATTTCAGTGACAATCCTGCAAAATCATACACAACGTAATATAAACACACACAATATATACACTCTCGGATGTGTGGTTTGCGTAATGATACGAAAAAGAATCATAGAACGCATCTCAATACCGTAATCCTTGATTTCAAAGATGATCAGGATTCTACAAATTACAACTTAAAGCTACTCCCGGAAGCAAATAGTAGTGTTAAACCAATGAAATCCTGACGCAGATATGATGAATTAACATAACAGTTGAGAATTTGACAAGCAATTTTGCTAATAAGAGACGAATCTACATGATCAGAAGCTGGAAAACAGAATTGAGTTGAAAAACCCTAGAATTAGATGATATAAGAAAAGACAAGTAAACAAGATATGTAGAATTGTACCAGCACAGGTCTTTTCCTTCATAAGTTTGTAGATGAGAACACAGATCCCAATGGAATGAACAGCTTCAGCAGCAACGAAGAGATTATCGTGATCATGAACAATAAATCTGAGCAAAACCAAAGCAGCCATGCCAGTGACCACAGCGAGAAACGCCTTGACCTTAGGAGGTTGCTTCCTTACCCATGACCACACCGCGTGGATCGGACTCTTCGCCGTCGCCTTCATGTTTGCCCTTTTTCGCTTTTTCCTTTCGTCTGTCTTTGATTTTCTCGGCAAAGTGAAAAAGGTAACTTCTATATGCGAGAACCACGAAAAAAAAAGTCTGGTTTTAGTTGACTTTCTTAAAATTACTAAATTACCCCCAAATTTTACGCATGGGCCGTGACTAAAGCCAAATACTAATGAACCGTGACGAAGCCCATAACCTTAGGCCCATAATTTCTGATATTGAGTATGAACTCGAATTCATTGCATCCATGGTGACATTGTCAAGACAACAACTCATACACTATCAAATGAGATGTCTCTGAATTGTTTATAAGGGATGTGGAGAGGTACATATCGTTTATATATGGGATTTTCTCACACCCTTCTTCGAGATAATGGCCCACATAGCCGTTAGTTTCAACAATAATCTATTATAGAATCAATTTCAGGTCAGGTTAATCAAGCCTATTTCAGGTAGGGTAGTGTGAGTTCATGTTCTGATACCATGTAGAATTATTGGTTTCCAACTCAAAACCAATTGACAATGAGTGGAGATGTCCTTTATATATCATTTAAGTCTCATCTAGATTCTAGACGTGGGATCTTCTTGCAAGTACCATATACTTATATTCACAGTTTCACTCTATTTTTAACACATCCGTACAATTAAGACACCAACTTTTGTTTCAACTTCTAGAAATAGTAAAATTATAACTCTTGGTCATGTAATGAAGTAGTAGTTGTATATACTCAGAGAATATGTCAACATCCAGATCTGGATTATAGTCAGGATGATATTATTTCACGTAAATGGATTCAATCAATGTGGAACCATATACAGTTCACATATTAATCGCAAGCCACCTAACAATTTCTGAATAATATCGCAAAACTCATACCATGTGGGACTATGTCTTTGGTTGCCACAATATTAGATGTTTTTAATGTTCTAGCTACTGTTTTTCCCACCCACATTTATTGCTGCCACTTAAGTTAGGGTTTATTTTGCTTATATATATGAAATGAGCCTTAGTTTATTGGTGATCATGTGTACAGTTATATATGTGAAAGTACATTAACTTGAGCCTCTTATTGTATACAACTGTCCAAAGCCATCATATTTATTGGCATGTGTGAGTAGGTAGAACTTTATTATGCCAATCACCATTATATATTATATTTTTCATATTTTATCTTACTCACCAAAGTATTGGCCATTTTAAGTATATGATTGATTAATAGTCTTTAGCCTAATGATATGTGGTAAGTTTACTAAAGGTAAATGCATTTACATGTCATGAAATCAAATTCCGTCACCTATATTATGCAGAAATTTAATTAATGAGCCGTCGAGTTGCAGTCTAATGTCAGGAAAAAAAATATATATATATGCTTGACTTTTGTTTATTTAAGTTTGTAACACCAAATTAAACACACAGTCAGACTATCACTTTCTCAACTTTCGATTCCTCTTTTTCATTTCCAACGAAACAAAATTTATAATCAAACGTATAGATCATGTTTTTTTCCATCAAAAAGAAGAAACTAGAAATAGACTTTTGAGCTGGCTGCTATAATTGAAGGACCTTACTAATATAACTTCAAAGACAAAGTAGGTTGACGATACATATCAACTTCACTCTCCATATCTAACCAAATCTCAAAAACTAAGCCGTAATTCTTTCTGACCAGTTTCATTAGTTTATATCTTTAACGGTTACGTTGGTTAAAAATGTAGATCATGATTGCATGTCGTACATAAAAGTTTGCATCATCAGTATATGGATTATCTATCAAAAGATGAAGAAAAATGTGTTCGCATGGTAAAACAATATTGGAAAGAAACAAAACACACAGATTAAAAAGGAGTGGACAAGAAATACAAGCCGACATAAGTTTCTGTTTTTCCCGTAAACATATAAGTTTCTCTTGTAACCATATTGTGATTCGCTTCAATTTTGGGTTGGTGGAACGTTTCATGCCTACTAATTTTTATTTCTTATTTTTATATTCAGGAGGTTCGATACTGCATCCTAGGCTTCTGATATGGGTCTAGACTGTACATTCCTAGGATCGGAGGAGCTCAATATGACTACCCTAACCAAGACTCGAACTCAGGTGGCGGGTAGACTTACTTCTACCCTTTATCACCAGACTACAAGTCCTGGTTATAAACACACAACATGTGTATAATAGCCCTCTGTATTCGGTTTGCGTTGGTTTATTAAGTTTTCAGTTCTTTTAGTTATATGAAAATGTGGTAACTAATGGATACCGACGAAAATTCGGTTTAAATGT
This sequence comes from Lepidium aucheri, assembly GCA_900406435.1. Classification (NCBI taxonomy): domain Eukaryota; kingdom Viridiplantae; phylum Streptophyta; class Magnoliopsida; order Brassicales; family Brassicaceae; genus Lepidium; species Lepidium aucheri. The sequence continues at coordinate 110,272 of OVBA01000022.1, read as the reverse complement.
GGTGATATAAAAAAAAAGGTTACAATATATATGCATGATCATCATGCAAGCTCTATAACAATAAAAGGAGCTATGTGTGAGGATCAAAAGGTTCCGTGTGGCAAAAGTTGAAGGCATGTGTCTCGTGCAATTACGTTGATAAGGGAAACAAAAAAGTAAATTTGAATGTGTTGTCGTATTGAGTAATTTTACAAAAGTCAAATTGTTTCAACCACTCTGCATGAAAATTCATCATAAAATACTATATCTATAGACGAAAGTAACAACTATGATATGGACCATATATAGCATTAATTAAATGATTAAATAAACCGCCAAATCCAATTATTGTTGGTTAAAAAATAAGAGATTAATTAGGTAAATAATAATTACGATTCATTTTCAAGAAAATCTTTTGATAAGACCATTATATAAACAAGTGGAAGTCTCACTATAATCGTATCACCTTCTTCCACTAACACTTTGTGTTATAGAGTTTCTTCTTTCTTCTTATAAACTTTTAGTTTCAGTAAACGAAAAGACAAGTGTGTCAGAAATCTCTGAGAGGGTGAGAATCCCAATGAGGATCTTACTCGAACCTCGAGGTTCGGTTCCATGCCTCTTCCTTCTCGTATCGGTTCTATTTTCAGCTACTTTCTCACTCGCTCGCGTCGTTGAAGTTGTCGGTAACGTTGAGAGCAAGACCAAAACCCCTCATGCATTTTCAGGTGATTTATGATCACGTTAGTATCATGTAGTTCATTTAATCTGTGATTATTTGACTAATATGTGTGATGTTATTTGGATTAGGAATCCGAGTGACGATCGAGTGTAAGGCCAATAAAGGCCACTTTGTTACAAAAGGTTCTGGAAACATTGACGATAAAGGAAAGTTTGGTCTTAATATTCCTCATGACATTGTCTCTGACGATGGAGCTTTAAAGGAGGATTGTTACGCTCAACTTCACAGTGCGGTCGGAACTCCTTGTCCGGCTCATGACGGCATTGAGTCTACCAAGATTGTGTATTTGTCCAAATCCGGGGATAAACATGTTTTGGGTCTCAAACAGAGTTTAAAAATTTCACCAGATCTTTGTGTTTCAAAGTTCTTTTGGCCAATGCCTAAGTTGCCTCCTTTTAAGGGATTTGATCACCATTTTCCTTTACCTCCACCTTTAACACTTCCACCTTTTCCTAAATTCAAGATACCTTGCCCACCTAAATACAGTCCTCCTGAAGAGGTTCCTCCTCCTGTTCCAGTTTACGAGCCACCGCCAAAGGCAGAGGTTCCACCACCTGTCCCAGTTTACGAGCCACCACCAAAGGTAGACCTTCCACCACCAGTTCCTAAGAAGCCTTGTCCACCTAAACCGCCGAAGATAGAGCCACCTCCGGTTCCAGTTTACAAGCCACCACCAAAGGTTGAGCTCCCACCTCCAGTTCCAGTTTACAAGCCACCACCAATCCCTAAGAAACCATGTCCGCCAAAACCACCAAAGATAGAGCATCCACCTCCGGTTCCGGTTTACAAACCACCACCAAAGGTAGAGCATCCACCTCCTGTTCCGGTTTACAAGCCACCACCAAAGGTAGAGCACCCTCCTCCGGTTCCAATTTACAAGCCACCACCAATGCCGAAAAAGCCATGTCCACCTAAGGCGCCAAAGATCGAGCATCCACCCCCGGTGCCAGTCCACAAACCACCAATGAAGAAGCCATGTCCTCCTAAACCACCGAGGATAGTCCTTCCACCGCCGGTACCAATCCACAAGCCACCAAAGAAACCATGTCCTCCCAAACCGCCGAAGATAGAGCTTCCACCACCGGTACCAATCTACAAGCCACCAAAGATAGAGCATCCACCACATGTACCAATCTACAAGCCACCAAAGATAGAGCATCCACCACATGTACCAATCTACAAGCCACCAAAGATAGAGCATCCACCTCATGTACCAATCTACAAACCACCAAAGATAGAGCATCCACCAATCTACAAACCACCGGTTGTGATTCCCAAGAAGCCGTGTCCTCCACCTGTACCAGTATACGTACCACCGGTGGTGATTCCAAAGAAGCCATGTCCGCCACTTCCACCTCTTCCTCCTAAATACATTCCTCACCCCAAGTTCGGCAAATGGCCTCCGATACCTTCACACCCTTGAGATATTAATACGTATATATATATGTACGTATACTCATGTATAATCAACGTGTTGCCTTCTCAATATTATCTTTGCATGTTTTATATAATATTGGTTTTATCTTGTTGCCTTTCTCTTCTGAATTCTCAATGTGTAGACTGTTTGTTACCACAATAATATTGGTATAGATTTCTTTCTCTTTCATATGGTGAATAATTTGAAACCATGATACATATATTTAACATTTTAAATAACATAAGTAGGAACATCGAGGTTTGGCACTGACTTAATCAGTTGATCAATGTGTTAACAAAAATATGACCTATTTAGTAGCATATACAAAAATCATATAGAGTGGGCTTTTTTAATTTTTGAATTGAGGGCCCAAAGTTAATTATTTTTTGGTCGGAGGCCCAAAGTTATTTTTTTTCTGGTATTCTATTTTCCCTTTATTTATTATTAAATAATTGACTGAAAATGAAAAGCGCGAAAAAACTAAAAACCAAAATCACACACAGACTCTCTCTCTCTCTCTCTAGGGTTTAAGCGCTCTCTAACTGGTTTTTCACTGAGCTCTGTCAATGGCGAACCCTAAATCCGTCGATCCTTCCCTCTGGTGGGATCCGTTTGAATCTATTCTTATCGAACTTGAGAATGCATCTCTCTCCGATGACCTTCCTAAACCCATCGTAATATCTCTTTACTCTCTAGATACGTATGCGATATGGGTGAATTTGTGCGGGATACCTATGCTATATCGGTTTTATACTCTATTTCAGGCGAAGAAGTTGGAGGAAAACCACGAGTGGTTCGTTGGGACTCTGTCGATGTTCAAGTCACCGAGCGAGAAATCAAAAGAAGCTTTGAATTCGAATGTAGTCAAAATTAAAGAGCACCAGTTGGTGATAAAGCCAGAACTAAAAGAAAAAGCTCTTCGAATCAGTTCTTATCTGGTTAGATTCTTTTCCATTTTTTAATTTTAATTGATCTCGAAAGAAAACTATATTGGCTATTTCATATCGACCTCAAGGCTCAAGCATGTAGGTTTGCCAATTATAATTAAATTTCGAATTCTTTCTCAGTTAATCTATATGCACCCATAGATAGTATCAGTAAAATCAGTTATACAAATTATGCGGTCAACTCATGTGAAGAAATTACCGTTTTTCTGAAATCTTGCCAGAATCTAGATGAAATCCAATCATACATCCTCGTGGAAAGATCTATGGAGCAGGAATATGGAACAGCTGACTCGGTAGCTCAAGAATTTTTTGACATGGTTGGTAGCTTATGGGTCTCAGCTCATTATAGTGTAGTTGTTTGTACCCTATATTTTTGCCAGTGATTTTATTGTATAAGGAGTTTTCAACCCTTGTTTTTTTCAGTTTTCTTGCTAACACATTTGCTGTCTTTCTGTTCCAATGCCATTCTTGAAGATTCTGCTCCAATATTACATAGATCGTCAGTGCCTACTTAAGTGTACAAAGCGCATTCTCACGCATGCTTGTAAGTAGTGACTGTGTTGTTCTCCTTTTTTCCAATCTCTCCTAGTTTCAAATATCTTACCAAATATGGGTATGTATAGTTGTATATTTAGTTGCTATCAATGTAAACATAAGATTATTTGCTGATAGTGGAGGTTTACTTCTTAAATTATACGTACACTTTTGTCCATTTCTGTTTCCTTTTTCAATTGGCTTTAGCACTTGTACAGTATACACAGCAAGAGAGAACAGTACTGTTTGGGAGGAAGCTGTAAAGTTGATCTCGGATGGGCTTGAAAGACAGCAATCATCTGTTCTTGAGGACCTTTTTTCCTCTTGTTTTCCACAGCAGATGGTAAGTGTTCTGAGTACTAGGCCTTCTTAAAATCTAAATTGATCTTATTATTATGTAGGACTTTAGATTTTACTGAGTTTAAGGCACTGATTTTATCATTCCAGTACCAGTTAACATGTTTGGTCCAAATTTAATTTTCTCTAGAATTTTTTTTGGTAGGATGTCAATCAATTCACTTTTTGGGCGGAGGAGACACTAGTTGAAGAAAATTTGGTTTTGGATATTTTGTTCCTTCTTTACCATGAATCGTTTTGCACTTGTAATGGAGAAAGATGGAGAAAATTGTGTGCATTCTACAAGGTACCTCGAGTCAACTACCCACACGCCTGAGATTGGTTCCAATTTTTCTGTAACCAACCTTAATTGCTTATAAATGTTCTTTTGCAGGGGATTCTTTCAGGTTCTTATGATTTTAGGAAGCTGACTGTGTCAGCTGAAGCACAAAATTCTGCATGTCGTGTTAAAATTCAGTTGTTGATGATTCTTATAGAAGCATTGGGTATGGAGAATCTGTTACAAATGGTTCACGATGGAGTACCTTTCAGGTTTGTTTAACTAATTTTCGAGAAACACTACACAAATTAAGTTAAAACTTCCTTCAAATAGTATACAAAACCAGCAACTTGGCTTATCCTACTTTCTCTTGAATATCTGTCGATATTGCCTAAAGGTTCTATATTTCTTATAAGGTCTGGCACTTGTGTCTTTTCCATTGTTGATGTCCAAGAGATGGATGCAACAATCTCAAGCCTTGACACTTTTGAAGTAACAGAAGCAGGACCTCTCGTCCTGGCATGGGCAGTGTTTCTGTGTCTTATTTCATCCCTTCCCGGGAAGGAGGAAAGTCCTTTCCTGATGGTATGAATGTGAGAATACTTTCATTATCTAGTCAGAGGACAAAAGTTTCATGTATACATATTTTTAATCTTACTTCATTACCAGGAGATTGATCACGTGAGCTATGTCCACCAGGCCTTTGAGGCATCATCCTTGAGCTTTGTCCTTGAAATCCTCCAGAGTAATTTGTTGGATGAATTTGATGTAAGTTATGACGCTATAATTTCAGATACTGAGCTTAACTTTGCTTGTTTCTTGACACTGGCACTTATTTAGCTATCAAAAAATGGTGTGAGTTCTATTTCACCACCCCTCTGCAAGTTTGTTCATGTTATCCTTCTGTATGTTGATTCTGTAATTATTTCTTGCTTTCCAGGGTCCAGTCTCTGGTTACCGTAGCATCTTGAGGACTTTCATTTCAGCATTCATTGCGTCTTATGAGATAAATCTTCAGGTAAAACCGCACTGATTTTGGATTATATTTAAGTGTTTCAAATTCATAGTCATCTTTACACTTTTTGGCAGGTGGAAGATTTCACTTTCGAGTTGATACTGAACATCCTCTGCAAGGTTTATCAAGGAGAGGTAAATCATATAAGCATGTCGTCCCTACTTTTTCCTCTGTGTTACACATCCACAAATGCTCATTGTGTGCCTTGATTATTCAGGAGTCCCTCTGTTGTCAGTTTTGGGATCGAAAAAGTTCTGTTGATGGCCCTATTCGGTGTCTCCTCTTTGATTTGGAGAGTGAATTCCCATATAGAAGTTCTGAATTCATTCGTCTCTTGTCATCCCTGAGTGAAGGAAGCTGGCCTGCTGAATGTGTGTAAGTAATAATTGAAAATGTACTATGCACGTTTATGTACTTTTTTCTGTAAATTTTCTATCTAGATGGGAGAACTGCTCTGCATAAAAGCAGGATAGTCTGTGCACATCAATCTAAGCTTCCTTTCTTGTCTCACAATAGAACTATTTACTGGCTGCTAACTGTCATCCTGCTGTGATTTGCTGTGCTATCTTTGTGCAGATACAACTTCTTGGACAAATCAGTTGGGATATCAACCTTATTTGATATTAGTAGTGTTTCTCGAGCTGATGCCCCCCAACTTGTTGAAACTTCCCATCAGTTGCATATTCCAGGTCTCGAAGCTTTAATTATTCCCAGCAATACTCGTGGGCGAATTCTGAGAATAATCAGTGAACATAGCGCGCTTGTACGGTGGGAAGTAAGTGATATTATCATTAGGTTTTTCAAAAACTCTATTCACAAAGACGACTCCTCCAATGTTTTTTAAAAATGGTCTTTGCTACTAATTGGTTTTACTCGAGGTATACTGATCCATGAAATACAATTTCCTTTTCAAGTATTCCCTATCCGGTATAATTGTGTTGATCATCCGTTTGGCCAACGGACTCTACACTGGTAACAATCGTGAAGCTTTTGTGGCACTAGAGTTGCTGCATCGGATGGTGACATTTAATAAGGTAACTCCATTGCTCCAGGTTTATGACGTAGGGATTGCTTTAATATTTTTTGTACACCTTGAGATTGACAATGCCATGTCTTCCTTTGAATCAATTCTTCTCAAACCGTTTTTCTCAAAATTTGAATTCAAGGCTGGATGTATGGACGTCTTATATGTCATAATATGTATATTCGTATTTCTTCTTCTCTGACTGGGTTTTGTAAATTGATTTCAGGCTGTATGTTTTTCCTTACTGAACTTTAGCCACTTCTTTTATGTTCACGACTCTTATGTGAATGCGAATATGGAAAGTGATGTCAGGTGAAGTATCTGAATTTTGTTTCTTTCTTATATGCTCTCTTCTCAGTGCTTGAAAAGATACAACATCTTTTTGATTTTTTTTTTCAGGGTGGTTGACATCATTTGCAGTTCAGTCAGAAGCCTGACATTTGACTCTGGAGGTGCAGCTGTGATGGCAATGGCCATTGATATCTTAGCTAAGCTACTGCGATGGTAATTTCTTGTTATGCTTATTCTTCTGCTATCTTCATTATCCAATATTTTCTTCAGTATTCCTTTTCTATCAAATACCTGTTCACATAGTATATATTGGAACTCGGTATCAGTTCCATCTGGGAAAATAATAGCTAACTCATTTTCTCTTTTTGATCAGTTCCCCGTCAAATGTTGCTCCCATGATCTTAAAGGCAAATATTTTTGACATGAGTTCAGGTTCTGGCGTCCCTGACAATGGCTACAATATTTCATTAAGGTTGGACCGTAAATATCACATACATTGTTATCATTTTACCCATAGTTTAATGTATGGATCGAAGTTTACTACGCTTAGAAAATATTTATTGCTCTTTTCAATCGAATCATCGGTTATCCACAAGTAAGAAATGCTTAACAGATTGCAAGCAACACTTAATATGCTTCTCCAATGGAGACAACTTTCAATGAAAGCTTCGTAGATTTATTGCTAGAGTTATCACCGAGTATATTATTAATTGCTAGAAACCACCTATTCTTTCTGAAGGGGCACATTGTTGAAAGTTCCCTTTTTTAGTGTCTATACCTTTTATTTTGAGGAATACGTCTTTGTAGAAACAAGGCTTAATGAACGAAGCAGTTGAATATTGAATCTTATGTTTGACTTCATCTGCAATTTAGATCTTTCTAGTTTGTGATGAACTGACTACGTTCTTACTTTCCCATTGTTTTTTGAAAAAGCGGTTCGCTCTCTGGGAAACTGGCAAAGATGATCTTGATTGACTGCGAGCAAAATGATACAAGCTGCCCATTGGTGATATCAGGTTTGTGGCAGAAGTTTAATTAGTTTGTAATTTTCACGACTGCGGTCTCACAGTTGGATGTTTCTTGGTTCTCTGTATATCAAGCCTGTCGCCTTTGTTGCATAATTTCATTTTTTTTCATCTCTTGCAGTTCTGGAATTTACCATGCAACTAGTGGAGGGGGGACTAGAAAATGATTTAGTGTTTGCTCTTGTCATTTTCTCGCTGCAGTATATTCTTGCTAGTCATGAGTATTGGAAATACAATCATGGAAATATGCGTTGGAGAGTGACACTAAAGGTATCCCTATATATAGGCCACCTAATGAACGTTTGGTTGTTAACTTCTTGCAGTAAATGGATTTCTAGCTTACTTATTTTTTTTCATCTTCTCTTATTCTTCCTTGATTTCTGCAGGTCATTGAGGTGATAAAAACGTGCCTTAGATACAGCAAATTCTCCACAAAGCTAAGGGATGTTCTGCTTGATATTTTACTGAACGACGCCTCTGTTCATAGCGCTCTATTCCGAATAATTTGTACTACTACGCAAACTTTAGAGGTTTGGATATGTTCTGGACATTTCTTCTACTTTCCTAAGGGTCTGGTATGCGTTGATTAATTTCCTGATATGCTTCATTGTGACAGAACATTTGTTCAAGCCGTTTTGTTGAACCAGCAGAGATTGAAGGATGGCAACTTGCGATAGTGTCTGTTTTGGATGTTTTGAACATCATACTCTCCCAATTTTCTGAGGTAAAAGCATCGTCTTGCCTTAAACTTAGCAAAAAGCTTTTGCAAGTACATCACTTAACAGATAATAGCCATTGTTCACTTTTTCCAATTAAAGATTATTTGGAAAAACCATTGATTGATCTTTTACAATTTAAGTTTTGCAAACACGTACCAAATAGTGCTTTGGCTAACTATTTTTGAGCACTTTTTCTGTTACTTATATATGTGGTTGGTCATTCTCGTTTTCCTTCCAGGCATAGTGGAATTTGATTGTTTGCATTAAATTGTTGCAGAGTACACATTCTGGTCTTCCGGTTTTTCATCAAGCCATGCTCTCGCCTACAACAAAACCAATCTCAGTAGTTGCAGCTATGACATCACTGATATCTTATTTCCGCAATCCCGTATGGACTCCATCCGAATTCGTAGAAGTTGCTGCTTTGACCAATCGTATGTCTAAAAATCATATATACCCTGCAGGCTATACAGGTTGACGCTGCTAAAGTGCTTTCAAAGTTATTTGCCTTGGCAGAATCATCACAGCTCTATATAAGCAATACAGGCTTCGGTCTAGACAGTAAACAGGTTAGAATTATATCTTCTTTTTTTTCTGTGTTCTCCTTGTGTTCATGTAGTAGTTCTGCTTTTTTCAAAGATTAGTTATAGTTTTCTTTTTAGATTGCAGATTTAAGAAATTCGGTTAGCCAGATCGTACTTAATCTATCAAGACAAAATGAAGATCTATTTGTCGCCACCTTGAAACTATTAACGATTTCCGCAAGATATCAGGTTGCTTCCCATTCTTTCTTTGATTTTTTATGTCACAGGGTGTTATTTTAATTGCTGTTGTGCTTCGGGATCGCTCTTCTTTAAACCACGCAGATCCTCCTGTTCCATAATACTGAATACTTGTTTCACTTATTAATCTTATTTCTTCAGCCTGCTCTTTTAGCTGCCATATTTGATTCAAATGAAGACTCAGAAGCTGGCAATTTAAAACAGTCAGGCAAAGATGCCTCCTCCGTTCCTGAATGGGCTTGTAAATCTCGCTTATTGCACACTATCCTGCAATACGGAGAGAGAGCAACTGATTTTCTTGAAAGGTACTTTGAAAGGCTAAATTTTTTGAATCTATCTTCTAATTATTCTGAATTTCTACATGGACATCTTTTGGATGAGCTGTAATATTTACGTTATGCTTTCACCTTCTTCAGAAACACAGATATATTGCTGGGTCTTCTTGATTTCCTGAAAACCCTTTGGCAAGAGGCTGGCCAGTATGTGAATATGCTGGAACCATTTAAGGCGTCAAAAGAGTTATGGCAGCAATTTTCCAACATTGTATCACAGGTGTCTAAGCAAAAAGATTCATTGGTTGGAAGTTTAGGCAAGGAAGAAATCTCTAAATTGTCTGTGAAATATCAGTGTCAGTCTTCTGTTTTGGATATTATGGCTTGCAACATGTTTTTGTACAAGAAATTGCTCTTTGCGGAGTCACTGAAAATGCCGTTTGTGGAGCCAAAAGAGAATACAAACAATGCAGTATCTCCACCCAAATTAACTTGGACAGCTGATTCAGATCCGAAGGATGTCTTTTCAAAATGGTGTGATGCATCTGTTTTGGATGGCCTTGTTAAGTCAGTTTCTTGTTTAGATGGTGAAAGTGAAATCAACATACAAGCCAAGGCACGCATTTCCTTGACCTTGTCTTCTTATTGAATATTCATTGCATTTTATATGGTCTTTTATTTGTTCCTCGGTCATCTTCTGACTGGCATATATGTTTTACTTATAAAGCACAAGCAGAAGAGTTTCACCAAACTTTCCACCTTATATTATAGATGCCTACATCTTTCAGAAATAGTAGTTCTGAGTTTTAAATAATGCTCAATTTCTGCATTTGTAGGTTGCTGCCGTTTTGCTTATTGTGCATTTGATTGTGAAACTGGAAACATCTGGCGCAGGAGCATTGTCTATGGTTTTAGTTGGAAAGATCAAACAAATATCAGAAATTGTATGTTTCTCTCTTTTGGCTGAATCTGTATGTTTGGTCCTTTCAAGACCTTGTCATATCTGATTCTGATGCCTGTTTAACAAAATGCTGACAGCTTTGTGGCCAACCTGCTTTCTCTGAGTTGTTGGCGCAATATTCAAAACTTGGCTATAGGTAAGAGTAAGACCATTGTTTACATATTTGCTTTCCTAGCATGTCTTTGCTAATTTCCAAATTCTGTAGCTCATATCGTTATTATCCATAGTCGGCAATGCTTTTCCTTGTGTGGTCTTTAATTATCTGTCTCATATTTTTCAAAGAGTTTATCAGTCATGTTTTGCTTATAATCTTTTGGGTTCTATATCTAGTGGAGGAAAGGAGTTGATGCCTATGATATTCAGTGACCTATACTGTCATCTACAAGGAAAGCTTGAGGGTCGTGATATCCCTACTGGTCCATTTAAAGAGCTTTTCCAGTTTTTAGTTGAGTCAAATTTTTGGGAGAAATATAAACACGAAACTAATAAGGACATAAATATAGCTTTGGGGGACAGTTTGTTTGACACTCAGCAAATACGAACTGAATTAGGTATTGATATCTGGGATTATTCTGAGTGGAGGACGTCTAAAACAACGGCAGAGAAAATGTTGAGTTACATGCAGAGAGGAAACTCCATGTTTTTACTCTCAACTTCGCAGCTCGCTGTCTTGCATGCATTGATTGCGGTCCTGATACTTTACGAGGATAATGTAAGTTGCTATGTTCTTATTGGTTTTGTTGAGACTTTTTCTTAAATACGACTTATCCCTACTAATACATTTATGGCTAGATTTTTCTTCCTTTCCACCATTGAACGCTTTAGTTAATAACTGACTCAAACCTAGTAGACAGTTGACAAGTTGTATGTCCTTAGGATCTTAATTCATGACTTGCATGCATCTAAATATTACACTATATATGCAGTTTCTTGAAGAAAGTACAACTGTGGAAAGGAAAGTTCCTTCTCGAGTCATTCTTTCAAGCATTGATGAAGTGTGCCAAAATTTTTGCATCACAGTCGATTCACTTGCCTCTCTTTGGGATGCACCCAAGATCGTGTTTGGTATTCTTACAGCCCAGACAGATTTGCTGTCCCGCCTCTTAAAATCTGCAAAGAAAGATTTGCCATTATCTATATGTGCACTTGTCCTGAGAAGTGTTGGGCCTGGCCTCAAGATCCTTGGTAGTTTGAGGCACTCAAATGCTATATTAAAGAAGACGATAAACCTCCTGCTTGAGGTACTGCTTTTGGTTGTGGGTTATGGTTCAGACAGCTCAAACTCGAGTGGGGTGCCAGCCAAAGATTCTTTAGAAATATCTGATGCTACAATCGGTTTGTTACCCTTCCTTTGCAACTTTATGAGGAATCCGGAGTACATGACTCTCTGCCTGACCACGGTAGATTTGATTCTCAGAAATTTTTTGACGCCGGAGACATGGTTCCCTATTATACAGAGTCATCTCCGTTTGGAACATGTTATTCTACAGCTTCAGGAGAAAAAGTCCATAGCATCCGTTTCAGCAATATTAAAATTTTTCTTGACTATTGCTCAAGTTCATGGTGGTGCTCAGATGCTTCTAAATTCTGGGTTTTTCTCGACTCTAAGAGCCTTGTTCATGGAGTTTTCGGATGGAATGTCTGCTTCCGCATCTGAAAACGAAAAAGGCTCGCTGCTAGAGAAGGCAGAAAAACCTCAGTATATCTGGGGAGTTGGTTTGGCTGTAATTACAGCCATGGTTCAATCTCTAGGGTCTGTTTCTGTGGGTGCTGATATTGTGGAGAGTGTCATATCTTACTGTTTATTAGAGAAAGGTCACATGATCTCATATTATCTTGCTGCACCGGATTTCCCTTCTGATGATCGTGACAAAGTGAGATCACGAACTCAACAGACATGGACTTCCCTTGCTTACCTGAGAGAAACTGAGCATACTCTCCTTCTGATGTGTGCTTTAGCAAGCCATTGGAGATCATGGGTTAAAATAATGAAGGAGATGGATTCTCCATTAAGAGAAATGACTATACATCTCTTGGCCTTTATCAGCAAAGGAGCTCAACGATTAGCGGAGTCTCAGAGCCAAACATCTCATCAGTTATGCCCTCCAGTAGTGAAAGAAGAGTTTGATTCCTGCAAAAGACCGTCTTTCATTGACAGCAAGCACGGATGGTTTGCCCTAGCACCTTTAGTTTGTGTCCAGAAACCTAAGCTCGCTGCTGTATCAGTTTCGACTGCCTTAGTTGTCAGGGGTCAAAGGACAGAACATCCTGGGTCTGTTCCTCAATCACAGTTTTCAGACGCGGTTGCGGTTCAGATATATAGAGTGGCTTCCCTCTTGTTAAAATTTCTGTGTTTACAAGCAGAGGATGTTGTAAAACGAGCAGAAGATGTGGGGTATGTCGATCTTGCTCATTTCCCTGAGCTTCCAGAGCCGGAGATTTTACACGGTCTACAGGTACTAACTCGAGAACAAGAAAACTTAATTAGAGAGTATATGTACGTTCACTGTCCCTGGTACTAGAATGTGTATTTTAAAATGCAGGACCAAGCGAGCATGATAGTTGCTGATCTTTGTGAGAATTACAAATCCAAAGAAGTTCCAGACGAAGTAAAGAAACTGTGCCTTCTGCTGATACAAACGACAGAGATGTCGTTATACTTGGAGCACTGCGTAATTCAGGTTTGCAGGATCCATCCTGTTTTTGGGCGTGTGGATAACTTCTCGAAAGACTTGAAAAAGCTAGTGAAAGGTAACAAACTTTTCTTCACATCTCTTAGCAAAGATAAATTTTGATGTTGCAGATTCAAATATTAGGCTCGAGTTTGGTGCCTTATAATACAATCTTGAATTGCAAGGGAAAGTGATACTTGAGTTCGGTTCTTTTTTTTTTTTTTTGTCTCAGCCGCTGAAGTGCATGCGTACTTGGAACCGTCCATGGATTCACTGAAGAAAATAGCTGTGTTTTTGTATCCCGGAGCGCTAAGTGTAAACTAGGAAAGATGAGATTCCAGAGCACCAGCTTTCAATTTAATGTGGTACGTATGTTTTATGATTCCTTCATGATTTGATGTAGCTATTCCAGCTCTCTTTTTGTTAGTCAATAGTATATTATTATATGCTATGTATAAATAATACATTCTCGTTATATATATATTATGTATTTAAATTATTATTGATTATTATTAGGTAGAGCTTTGAAATCCCATGATGTCCACTCCTTTTAGACCGACCGCTTGTTGCTTTTATTTTCACCTCAACAAATTCTTTCGATTGGTTCTCTCTTCACTCCAGACCGCAGAAAGTGCATCTCTGAATAATAATAATAGTCTCCTTTACTTTTTTTTTTGTTACATTTAACCTACTTGTGATTTTCAAATATGCTCTAGTCTTAATCAAGTTTGCTTGCCAAACATTATCCAATAAGAATGGAATCTCTTATTACAGCTTGCATGAACTATTTATTCAGGAACACTTTTGATTTTTAAGCAGAGAAAATGGCGTTAGTGCATGTGTTTTTAATGAAATTGAAACGTTTAAGAATAGTGAGACGTGTGGGACATAACGGCAGAAGCATATGCCAAGTCTGATACCACATTTGACGAACTGACTTACCCCTATTAAACCGGGTGGTAAAAGTCTTACTTAACCACGGTTAAATATATTTGGAAGCCTCTTTAAGATGATGCCACGTGTATGAATCTGATGGTCTCTTGTTGAGATATTCTTCCGGGTTTCTCTTTTTCGGCTTATAAATCCCCAAACCTCACCGCTTAAACCTCTTCCAATCCATAATCCCAATTATTCTATAACACTTTTGAGATCTCTACTGTTCAACAACAATGGCGTTTCCTAGGGTTTACTTCGACATGACGGTCGGTGGTCAGCCGGCGGGAAGGATCGTGATGGAGTTGTACACAGACAAGACTCCGAAGACGGCTGAGAATTTCAGAGCTCTCTGTACCGGAGAAAGAGGTGTTGGCCGCTCTGGGAAGCCTCTTCACTTCAAGGGATCTACGTTTCACCGTGTTATCCCTAACTTCATGTGTCAGGGAGGAGATTTCACAGCTGGAAACGGAACAGGAGGTGAATCGATCTACGGAGCGAAGTTCGAGGACGAGAATTTCGAGAGGAAGCATACTGGTCCTGGAATCCTGTCGATGGCTAACGCTGGTGCTAATACCAACGGATCTCAGTTCTTCATCTGCACTGTGAAGACCGAGTGGCTTGACGGTAAGCATGTTGTCTTTGGGCAGGTTGTGGAAGGACTAGACGTGGTTAAGGCGATCGAGAAGGTTGGATCGTCGTCTGGAAAGACTTCGAGGCCAGTGGTTGTCGCCGATTGTGGTCAGCTCCCGTAGGAATCTCTCCTCATATCATCATCATCCTCCTCTCTCTGGTTTAGCTATTATCTAGTTTTTATGGAGTGTGTTTAAGTCATAAGTTTGGTGTGTTCGTTCTCATCAGAACTGACAAAAACTTCCTTAAGTTTAGCTATTACCTTTACGTTATGAAGTACCTTTAAATAATGACTACTCCTTTTATCGTTTTCTCTAACATCTACACTAAAACATACTGATTTACGTTACTAGTTGCTAAAAACAATACATATCCAAACGATAAACGTGATAAATCAGAGTCCAACAGTGGCAAGATAATCTAAATTGTCCTTCTTTGTTGACTTGTTCTTAAACATTTTGTTGATGCAGATAAGATAACTGTAGCGGGCCTTTGAAATATGATTCTCTTTCGTACTCGTTACTATTTTAAAGCCCGGCCCATTATATCAGGCCCAATCATGAAAAAGATATATAGTCTACCATGTAGGAAACTAGAAGATCCATGACACTTGAAGATGGATTTATGATATTTAATCTAAAGAAATTAAAATTATGAGGGACGAGTAGTCTCTCTTAAAGCCAGCTGATACGCATATGCATAATTAAGATTACAAACTGATTTATAAAAAAGTTTGCAAGTCAATACGTGTGAGAGACGTCCTCCCATTTTGACACAAATCTAATCAATTTTTGTTTTCTCGTCAACGACAAATATCAATTATAAAAGTCAGTCCATTAACCAAATTTCTACCTAAATCTCATAAGTGTGGAAATCAATCTATTATTGTGAATATGCGTCTATCTTTACTGGATTTACTACTGGCCTCTCTGAATTAATGAACACTTGCATCTAATCAAAATTTAATTCCTTTAAAATAATAATTTTGGTAGTTAATGAAATATTAATAACGTAATCATTCTAAAGATCACTAATTCAAGGTGGTCTGCGAAGCAGCAGATTATTTTAAAACCAGAAGTGTAAACTCTCTCCTCCTCTGTAATATTTTCGACAAGACGACGAAATCCAATGAGCTGTCGTCTCCGGAGAGGAGCAGGTTTTTTATTTTTCTCTCTCTGTTTCTCTCCCTCTCCCTCATTTTGAATTCTTTCATATCTCAATCTCACCACAACGCACAATTTTGCGATTCTCCTTCCTCTCGTCTTTTCTCCTCCCTGTTTTCTAATCCTTCTTCTTTGGCGGGGAAATCACGATTTCTGATCTTCAACATAGTTTGAGCCGGAGATTTTCCGTTGGAATTCGATACGACAAAGATAGAAATATTATAAGATACGATGCTGTCTGATAATGAGATGGGTTTGGTATTAGCTGTTTCGTCGAGTGTATTCATAGGTTCTAGCTTCATTTTGAAGAAGAAAGGTCTTAAGCGTGCTGCTCTTAATGGAACCCCTGCTGGTTTGTTTCCACGAGATACCCTTTCTTTTGCTTACAAATTCTATGCTGCTTAAATCTGATTAGATGTGGGTGGAGGCTTATTACTCTGCTAGAAGCCCTTATATCCATTTTTGAACTACACATCTTCCTCGATTAAGCTTTTTCCTGTCTGAATTGCATCTATAGATGTCGGAAGAATGTCATTTTTGTAGAGATGCTGAATCGATTTTGAGTCCAATCTCCTTAAGTTACCTTCTATCCGTCCGAATTAATCTCTTTTGGTAGTGCCCTCTAATGTACAGATATGTTATGCTTTGCTTCCTCACTTTTCATATTATACTTGGTTAAAAACTGAGAGGGTTAAAAGAAAGATTAAGGGAAACAATGCTTGTTTTGCTCCTTGTTTTAAAGTGCATTGCCAACAGTTGCGAGTTGGTTTTATACCTTTCTGCTATCATTTTGATTGAGGGTATTTCAATATCATGTAATTGGATTAAGATGACTTGCTTGATGATGCAGGGTTCGGAGGTTATACGTATTTGTTAGAGCCACTTTGGTGGGTTGGCTTGGTGACAAGTGAGTTAATCATATTATATATGTCTATTGACTCTTTTACTCTAATAGTTACATTCTAAGTGTGCTTTGCAACGCAGTGACTTTTGGAGAAATTGCAAACTTTGTGGCTTACGTTTATGCACCGGCTGTTCTAGTAACTCCCCTTGGGGCTCTAAGTATAATCATCAGGTACCTCCAGTGATGTAATTTTTTTGACATCTTACTTCTTTTGGTGATTTCTGATGAACATTATTTCAGAGGTAGTTTACTTCACCTTTTCTCTGACAGACCTTTTTCGTTTTTCCCTATTCCCTAGTGCTGTTTTGGCACATTTCCTGTTAAACGAGAAACTTAGGAAAATGAGAGTTTGGGGATGTGTTTGTTGCATTGTGGGCTCGGTTATGATCATCATACACGCACCTCAGGAGCAGACTCCCAATTCTGTTGAAGAAATATGGAAACTTGCAATGCAACCAGGTTGCTCTCTTTGTCTATAACCCTTACAATACATTTTGTGTTTTCATCTCTGCTTATCTGGGATATAATGTATTTTCTTATTTTGCTTTTCCTTTTTGTGTATGAGGCAGCTTTTCTAATTTACGTAGCCATATCAATGTCAATTGTCCTGGCTCTGATTCTGTACTGTGAACCTCTCTGCGGCCAAACGAATATTCTTGTTTACATCGGAATTTGTTCATTGATGGGTTCTCTCACAGTAAGCATCTTGGACTTTGTTTTGAGATCTAGTTTTTGTCTTTTTTTGTGCTTTAAAGGTTGTTAATTCAAATAGGTTATGAGCATAAAAGCTGTGGGGATTGCAATAAAGTTAACATTGGAGGGGATAAACCAGATTTGGTATCTAGAGACTTGGTTTTTTGTCATGGTTGCAGCAATCTGTGTGATTATGCAAATGATTTACCTCAACAAGGTAAGAAGAAATTGTACTTGTATTCTGCGTAATATAGTCTTGTACACTTCGGGTCTATCTTTGATAGTGATAGGTTTTGTTTTGCTAGGCCCTGGACACATTCAACGCAGCAATTGTCTCTCCAATCTACTATGTGATGTTCACAACCCTCACAATTGTTGCTAGTGCCATTATGTTCAAGGTAGATAACACTTGAGGAAAATAAGTAAATCTCTAGAAAGCAATGATTATGTTTTAAGATATGCTTAGGAGTATCTAGTCTAGGAGTTAATAAATATATATATCATCACTTGTTTGGACAGGATTGGTACGGACAAAACACAGAAAGCGTAGCCTCTGAGATTTGTGGATTCATCACTGTGCTAACGGGAACAGTGATACTCCATGCGACAAGAGAAGAGGAAATAGCTTCTGTTTCAGGAAGAAGAAGATGGCAGGATTCAGGGAAAAGTTTTGATGAAGAACATCTGACAAGTTTGTACAGTCCTGAGTATTAGGAAGGTTAAAAGCTTATTGACCTTGACCCTCAGAGTTAACTTTCTTCAGACAAGCTACGTGAAGGAGGTTGGGGTCCGAATTAGAAAATCATCTAATCTCTAGTGGGGAAGAATTGTAAGCTTTGTGCATATACTTTGATAGTTTTTCTTTGTGGTTTCTCTATACAAATTTGTCCATTTCATAATTATTTGGACTCTGTGTATTACGATAGATATATTGTTGTTGACTTTGGATTGATTTTAATTGAATGAGTATTAAATTTTTAAAAAAAAAGATTATTATTCTTCGAATAAAGAATACAATTCTACCTTCTCCTTGAAGGTGAAGGAAATGGAAAATAAGTAAAATTAATAATTAATGAAAAAACATATGATAAATTTACGACCGTTGGATCAAAACCCACGAAAAAAAGCCCAAGTATAAAAAGGAAATCGCGAATCGGTGAGGTCGTAATAAGAAGCAGAGCCATTCATTAATTTATTTCAATTGATTCGAAGAGAGACAAAGAAGACGAAGAATCAAATCATGGCGGCTGCTGTATCATCTGTTTGGGCGAAGCCTGGTGCTTGGGCTCTTGAAGCTGAGGAACACGATGCTGAGCTCCAGCAACAAGCCCCTCCCTCCAACCCTAAATCCTCTGATTCCGCCGATTTCCCTTCCTTAGCCGCTGCGGCCACCACTAAAACGAAGAAGAAGAAGGGTCAAACCATATCTCTTGCGGAATTCGCTACCTACAGTTCTGCTAAGGCGGCTGCATCGGCCGCGGCTTCCAAGACAGACCGCCTCACTCCGGCTGAGCTTGTCTCTCTTCCGACCGGTCCACGCGAACGCTCCGCCGAGGAGCTTGATAGATCTAAGCTTGGAGGAGGGTTCCGTAGCTATGGATCTGGTGGGAGTCGTTATGGAGATGAATCGTCCAATTCAAGGTGGGGTTCGTCGAGGGTTTCGGAGGATGGGGAAAGAAGAGGCGGTGGATTCAACAGGGATAGGGATTCTGGTAGAGATTCGGGTCCGTCGCGTGCTGATGAGAATGATAACTGGGCTGCCGCTAAGAAACCTATTGGAGGAATCGGATTCGAGAGGAGAGAGAGAGGCGGAGGCGGTGGATTCTTCGAATCTCAGTCTTCTCATTCGAAGGCTGATGAAGTTGATAGCTGGGTCTCCTCTAAGCCATTGGAGCCCCGGAGATTCGTTTCTAGCAACGGAGGTGATAGATTCGAGAAAAGGGGAAGTTTCGAATCCTTATCTAGAAACCGCGATTCGCAATTCGGCGTTGGTGGTTCGGATTCGGACACCTGGGGGAGGAGAAGAGAAGAGAGCGGCGGAGAAAAAGCCGTGCCACCACCAAGCGGTGGTTCACGGCCGAAATTAGTGTTACAGCCACGCACACTTCCAGCGCCTGTTGTGGAAGTTGTGGATGTTGTGAAGCCTGAAAAACCCGTCATTGTTACTGCAGATAAACCTAAAGGTGCTAATCCTTTTGGAAACGCTAGACCTAGAGAGGAGGTTCTGGCTGAGAAAGGCCAAGATTGGAAAGAGATTGACGAGAAGCTCGAGGCAGTCAAGTTAAAAGACGTTGCTGCAGCCATTGAGAAGCCTGATGAGAAATCTCCAGGGAAAATGGGGTTTGGTCTTGGCAATGGTCGTAAGGACGACGGTCGTACTGAAAGAAGTTGGAGGAAAAGGTCTCTTCTGTGACTACACAACTTGATTATTCGTTCGGTAGTAGTTACTTTGCTTGCCTGCTTGTTTTAGGATAATACGCACCTTAGTCTAAGAAATTGTGAACTCTGTTAGCTCTAAGGATTCATTATGCTGTAAGTGAGCTCTTGATGAACATGTCTTAGAGATCACTGTATCATTGTAGGTTTAAGGAGAGTACATAAGATTTGGTGGCATTAGATTTAGTCTGATAGGTGTTATTTATGCATTCATAGTAGAGGAAGTCACATGGACATTGATGATGTCGTGAAGTGAACCTCTTTTGTAGGCTGAAAGATAAGATCCATCTTTCTGTTTTTCCTTTTCTGTCAAAAAGTTTTCTATTTCTGAGTTGTAAAATCGTGTTTCTTACACTTAGATATGACTTTGTGTTTGAACATTGAAGCACGGAGCAATCTGAGGAAGGAGGTGAAGAGAATGAAGAAGCAGCTGTAGAAGAAGCTAAGAAGGAAGAGACGAATGACAAAAACTGAATGGGCAACTTTTTTGGATTGTGATGAGAAAAGTTCAGTTGTTGAAGTTTAGCTTCTGAGAATTTGTGTTTTTAAATTTGGATTGTAATTTGTCAAGTTTTGTTTGGACAACTCCATAGAAAATTTTGTTAGGGTCCTAATTTCTATGTCTCTCTCTCACACACATACTCTGTTGCAGTCTTTAGGGTTATGGTTGTCTCTTTACGCATTGTACAATTAGTTATTCGTTTTACTTTACTTTTACCGAACTGTGAGCATTTTGTTGGGCTTAGAGATGAGGTAATGGATGCCAATTGGGCCGGGCTTAACCACTTAAACATGAGGCCTTATTTCCGTTATGACTAGTTTTGGATCTTGCAAGTCCACAGCCGAAACTAAACTAAAGGAGACTATTGTAGTTTTCATAATTCATGAACCTGAGTCATATACATTTACTACTTTTGGGATTTTTGCTTTTTTTTTTTTGTGTGTCTAAACATAACTTATTTAATGAGAATAAGATATTATATTATTAGCACTAAGATTACAATAATCTTGGTATATTGTAGCGAAATAAAGAAATTGTTACACTTTACTCTCTTCTTCGTCTTTGGATACAGTTAAAACTTACGATCTATCCATTATATTGTAAGATTTTCGATGTGATCAAATTCTCTTTAAAAAAGAGATATGTTTTTAGGAAAATATCAAACATGTTTTTATTTGCTCTTTTTAGTTTTTCCTTTGCTTTTCCCTACTATTTTTTCCTAGTTATGTAGTACCAATTTATAGAAGAATATCTTGCTGTGTTACAAGAAAAAAAAGAAAAGAATATCTCACCTATTATTACTTCTTCCTTATACTGCAAGTTCTGATCTATATAAATACGTTATTATTTTCATAATCCTCTTTATCAGTTCTTTTGCAAGTCACACAATCATGAAAAGCAGAATAATAACAACATTTTTGGCACTCTATTTATTCATTGCCGTAACGGCGCATAACAATTCATACTACAGCAAAACGAAACCAGCAAATCTGAAAGAGGAGAAAGTGACACGTGTCCAATTCTACCTCCATGATATTCTGAGTGGCCAAAACCCAAGAGCCATCAGAATCGCACACGCCAATCTCACAGCAGAATCACCAGTGGGGTTCGGAAGTTTGTTCGCCATTGACGATCCACTAACCGTAGGGCCTGAAAGAGAATCGAAAGTGATAGGAAATGGTCGAGGAATGTATGTATCAGCAAGCAAAGAGATGAGCAAGTTCACGATAGTAATGTATGTTGATTTGGCATTCACGGAAGCAGAATTGAAAGGAAGCTCGGTTAGTGTGTTCTCGAGGAATCCGGTAGCGGAAGAGACAAGAGAACGAGAAGTAGCCATAGTTGGTGGACGTGGGAAATTCAGATTGGCGAGAGGTTTCGTTAATATTAAAACGCATAATATTGATATGGAAACTGGCAATGCTGTTCTTCGTTATGATGCTACTATTTACCATTATTAAATCATATATCTCATCTTTAATAAAAAAGACCGAACTATATAATTATCCATGTTTTTTTTTTTTTTTGTTTGGTCGGATTAATCCCACACTCTCAACGGGGCCAATGTAAGCAAAATCTAGCCCACAAGCCGTACAAATCAAACGGCATCAATTTTTACTCTTAACAAAGACAACCTTTATCAAACAAGCCCAATGTTTACTCTAACGGGCTCAAT
Source organism: Lepidium aucheri (assembly GCA_900406435.1). Classification (NCBI taxonomy): domain Eukaryota; kingdom Viridiplantae; phylum Streptophyta; class Magnoliopsida; order Brassicales; family Brassicaceae; genus Lepidium; species Lepidium aucheri. Next base: position 88,337 of record OVBA01000022.1, on the reverse strand, counting down.
TAATTTAATATAAGGCCCATATAAGTGGATACTGTTAAAAGTAAGATCATTCTACCCAACTGAATTTAACTTCAATAAAGCCAGAGTGAAACAACATAACCGTAAAATGAAAAGTCTTTTGACCAGTAAAATCATATGCTACGTGGCTTGGCTTTATTGACCTCATCATTTATTATTTACTTTGACCAGTTTTTTTTGTTACATTTATTTGTATCTATTGTTCGTGTTGATCTAAATCTGACGGCTCACATGCGTCCTTGGAAACACACCCCAACCGTCCAGATTTAATGGCTAGCTGGCCCAACTTTTGCCAAAATTCTCTTTCCCGAAATGGATAAATATATTAAACCATTACACATGCTTGGCCCTTTTTTTCTTTTTTTTGCCTTACAGATTCTGTTTTATTTTTATTTTTATTTTTTGAGTTCACAGATTCGTTTTCGAAATCCACAAATATTCTTTTTTATTATTCTTAAAAATTTAATATGTTTATGTTTCTTAAAATAACCTTATTATTTGTAAGATTTTATTTTTAATTTTTAGATTATTAGGTTGCAGTATATAGTATTAAAAATCATAAAAATAAAAAGAAGAGAAAAGCATGATAAAGAATACTAATATTATAAAAATTTATCAAAAAAAAAAAGAATAGTAATACTATAAATAAAAATCATATAGTACATGTTAAATAAAAATAAATAATTTGTGTTGTTATATTTTTAAAATTAAAGAGGGGAAAAATAGATAAAAGAGTGAGATGACGTGGCAGTCATACCCTTTGCACACCTCTCCCAACGCATATAATAAACACTGCCTGAGTAGTGATTTTGTGAGAATTTCTAGGGTTTCGTTTTTGGCCTAAGTGCTTCTTCTGATTTTTATCCTCTGAAATCTTTACTTTTCCGATCAAAATGAGTGGAGACAACGGTGGTGGAGACAGGCGTAGAGGATCTGTCAAATGGTTTGACATTCAGAAGGGCTTCGGTTTCATCACTCCTGATGATGGCGGTGACGATATCTTCGTTCACCAGTCCTCCATCAGATCTGAGGGATTCCGAAGCCTCGCTGCCGACGAATCTGTTGAGTTCACTGTCGAGATCGACAACAATGAACGCCCCAAGGCCATCGATGTGTCTGGACCTAACGGAGCACCTGTTCAAGGAAGCAGCGGTGGTTCTTCTGGAGGACGTGGCGGTTTTGGCGGTGGAAGAGGTGGAAGTGGTGGATATGGAGGAAGAGGTGGTGGTGGTGGTGGATATGGAGGAAGAGGTGGTGGCAGAGGAGGAGGAGGCAACGACTGCTACAAGTGTGGTGAGCCAGGTCACATGGCTAGAGACTGTTCTGAAGGCGGTGGAGGATACGGTGGAGGTGGTGGAGGCTACGGTGGAGGTGGTGGTGGCTATGGAGGAGGCGGTCGTGGAGGTGGTGGTGGTGGTGGTGGTGGAAGCTGCTACAACTGTGGCGAGTCAGGACATTTCGCCAGAGATTGCACCAGTGGTGGACGTTAAAACGAACACCGTTCCGGGTAGAGAATGGTGAATCAGTCGTATTACGTACGCTCAGATCGTCTTCTCACCTCGTTTTATCTTTTTATTATCCGCTTTTGCTTATGTTATGATGATCAGTCTCTCTCTTTTGTCTTTGGTTAGTTCGTGTTCGTAAGTCTTTTGATGATGGTCTCGGATTTAGGACTTATTTGTTTATGCTACCTATCGGTTCTTATTTATCAGATAAAAATGGTTCTCTCTTGCTCTCAGTTAAGTGTTCAAATTGCAAACAATATAATCTGGGCTTTGTTTTTAAGAGATCTGATAGATACTTCAGTTTGAGTATGTTTTGACGGATAAGATCTTCTCAATAGAGACTCAATCTATTGCTTATAGATGCATTTAATAGCATTTAGTCCATTGACTGGACAGAACTTAAAACCCTATTGCAGGTCTCCATCAATACTCTATTACTTTATGAGTCGATTTGTAACTACAAGACTTAAGATTGACTTCCCTAGTTAGTCTCGTTTTCGGATAACGCCACTGTTTACTCGTGATCATTACCACACGCAATATTTACTGTAGCTATGTTATTGGATAAATGAATTGAAACAGATAGATATAGATAGATAGATAGTGAAGAATTAGATAAAAGTAAAGTTCATTTTGTTGTTTACCTTGGAAATCCAAGTGCTATCATAATTGAAGGTCCACTACCAATAGCCCACGTGCGCAACGCCAAGTTGTGAGCCAGAAAACCGGTTTAATTTCATATCACCTACAAATTGAGTAATTGGTTTCGGTTTGATTTGGTTTAAAGAAAGAGAGAGGCAGTGGCTTTCTCTCTCTCAAGAAGTCTCTGTTTCCTCTTCCGTCTCGCTTTACTCATTCATGCATTCTACTTTAGAATCCACATGAACGGAGTGATGATGAATCGAATCCTCTTGTTAATGATCCTGAGTTCTTTCCTATCTCTTTCAGGTGATTAATTGAAATTGGTTTGATTGATTCTTTTGTTTTTCTGCGCGTTTCGTTGTTGAACAGTCTTTATCTTGTTGTAGCAGAGGTTGAGGCAATTTCGTTCAAGATCACGAATCGTTGCCGGAACACAATATGGCCTGGTTTACTCTCTGGCGATAACTCAGCGGCGCTTCCTACAACTGGCTTTCGACTCTCTAGAGGTAAATCCAAAACCGTAGCAATACCGGATTCATGGTCTGGTCGTTTATGGGCAAGAACCTTGTGTTCACAAGATCGGAGTTCTGGTTCTTTCGTTTGTTTAACTGGAGACTGTGGTTCTGGAAAAGTGCAATGTTCCGGCTCTGGAGCTAAACCACCAGCAACACTAGCTGAGTTTACTCTCAATGGCACGGGAGGACTAGACTTCTATGACGTGAGTCTTGTGGATGGCTACAACTTACCGATGCTAATCTTGCCTAAGAAAATTGTGGTTGGAGGATGTGGAGCCACCGGGTGTTTAGTGGATCTGAACGGGGCGTGTCCCAGAGAGCTAAAGCTAGTGGAACGTGGTAAACGGGAAGGCGTGGCGTGCCGGAGTGCGTGTGAGGCATTCGGTGACCCAAGGTATTGCTGCAGCGATGCATATGCCACACCGGACACATGTCATCCTTCGGTATACTCGCTCTTCTTCAAGCATGCGTGCCCACGAGCTTACAGCTACGCTTATGATGACAAGACGAGCACTTACACTTGCTCCACTGGAGCAGATTACGCCATCATCTTTTGTCCTCCACCGTATACAAGGTCAGATATTGACCCTTTTGATATGATCATCTGTATTTGAAAGTGTTACCACAACAGTTTCATTAGGTGTTGATGTAGAGAATGGTTTTGAATGTAGTTGGAAGTTGTTAGGATCAAGGAAAGATGGAGCAATACTGCCTCTAGTAAACAAGAGCATGATTCATTTACCACATCCCCACACCATCTGATCTTCACTCCTACTCATGCAGATTCATGTGTAGGTGATACTAAGGTAGAAAAATGTAAATCTCATCGTAATTTGCCTTCATTTCTTCATTTGAAATTTTCCCCAAAGGAATATTGTTGTATCTGTAATCTGTTGCTTCTTTGTCGTCCATTAAGAAGATAGCAATTCAACTTGTTTGGTTTAATGCAAATGTTAAAACTTAACTAGTGTCGTTAACCAGACAAGGGATTGACGAATAAATTATAGTCCCATCTTCACCCTTTAAATTGCTGAAAAAAGGCATAGTGGTCGATATAAAAATACCTCAGGAATTGGAAAAAACTTAATAGATTAAAATATACAAAAAGTTGTCTTGTAGCTCAGTAAAATCAAAAATGTTGACAAGATTTAGGAGTCAAAAACTGAGTCAGGCCCAGCTCTCAATAGTAATGGCATTGTTCCTCAAAAGACGAAAGCCGAAAGAGAGCTACTTGTTCTCTGCATCTCCCCCATATACTTACTTTTATATCCGTGGCTGGTTTTCTCCCACGTGTCATGATCTAATCATCAACGGTTACAATGAAGTTGTAGGCTTTCCGCTACATGGTTACGTGCGTAGTATAGTAATGTCACATCCGTAAATAAATATGCTTTATCGTAGTTTTGTAGGTCCCATCTTTGCCCCAAAGCTTCTCATCTTTCTTGTCTTTATTAACTCTTACGTCTGGACCGCGGGCCCCACTTTCCACCTTATAATGGGCCGACTTTCAAGCCCAATTTGTTCCCTTCGTGTGGGCTATTACACTCGTGTCATTTTTTTGGTTTCCTTTTGATCCGTTTTATTTTTCGCCTTTTGAAATTTAATAATTGCAGAAACAAAATTTTGTCAGCGAGAATAAGAAAAAAACAAAAAAAAACAAAAACCACATTTAGACCAATTGCTTCAGTTTTATTCTATTACCTCTCTCTCATCTTCTTCACTTTTCATTAGACTAGACCAATAATAGTAAGTAAGAAGAAGGAGAAGAACCCTAATGGATCTTTCTTCTCGTCGCAGCTCTTACACTCTCGCATTGAGTTTCATTGTTCTGTTCTTGGCTTCCACAGGTAAAAGCAGCTTCTCTATAACTTTCTTACTTACTTCACACTCGTTTTTTTTAAAGCCTTTTTTTACTGATTTTTTTTGTTTTATACTCTGGTTCAAGGTTCTTATGGCTCAACATTTACATTCGCTAATCGTTGCGGCTATACCGTGTGGCCTGGAATTCTAGCCAACGCAGGCTCACCTACACTCTCTACCACCGGATTTGAGCTCCCTAAAGGCACCTCTCGCTCTCTCCAAGCCCCCACTGGTTGGTCTGGCCGATTCTGGGCCAGAACTGGTTGCAAGTTCGACAGTTCTGGCTCCGGTTCATGCAAAACCGGAGATTGTGGCTCAAACCAAATCGAATGTGGTGGACTCGGCGCTGCTCCACCTGTAACTCTAGCAGAGTTCACTCTAGGCACTGGAGGAGACGATTTCTACGACGTTAGTCTCGTCGATGGTTACAACATTCCAATGATCGTTGAAGTCGCTGGTGGATCTGGACAATGTGCTTCTACTGGTTGTACTTCGGATCTTAACATTCAGTGTCCAGCTGAGCTGCGTTTCGGCGATGGAGACGCTTGTAAAAGCGCGTGTGAAGCGTTTCGGAGTCCTGAGTATTGTTGCAGTGGCGCGTATGCTACACCTTCTACTTGTAGACCTTCGGTGTACTCACAAATGTTCAAAGCTGCTTGTCCTCGCTCGTATAGCTATGCTTACGATGATGCTACGAGCACTTTCACTTGCTCCGGTGGTGATTATACGATGACGTTTTGCCCTTCTTCTCCAAGGTAATTAGTGTCCTCGATTTTCTCCCTTACTATATTATTATTCTTCTTAAATTTCCACAATTTATGGGTTCCTTTTTGAAAATTTTGAAAACTTTTAATGTGTTTTATGGGTTTCCTAATAATTAATATTAGGATCTTTTATTATTTTAATTGGGTTTATGTGTTTTTTTGTTGTTGGAAAAGCTAATGTTTGTGTCTCTTCTTTTCATAATCCACCATTTTAAAGAAGGCATAAAAGATTATTTTTGTGTGTTATGTACTGAGGAAGTTTTTAAACGCACAAGTTGAGCATTAAGACATTACAATCAATTTGATTAATGTTTTGGTTTCTTTTTTTGTGTAAACAGTCAGAAATCTACGAGCTACCCCCCTCCTTTGTCAGACTCGTCCTCGACCTCACAAGGTTCGGAACCTGTGCCCGGTTCGGATACTGGTTACGTTGGTCAGGGTCAAGAGGCTCAAGGTCAGGGTCAACAGATTCAGGGTCAGGATTATGGTACCGGGTCTCAGGGTACTGGGTCAGAGATGGGCACTGGAGAGACCATGTTACAGGACGGATCTTGGATGGCTGGTTTGGCCATGGGAGACTCTAGCAAATCAGTGGGCGCTTCGTTGGTAATGCTAATGGCCGCATTTACATTTTCGTTTATTTTCTCGTAGCATTATTATCTTAGACTTTTGTAGTCTTGTTGATACTCAATGTTACTCGCTGAAGAGAGCAACGATTTGGGTTTTTAGGACTTTGTGTGTTCTAGCTTCGTGGACGTGTGTGCATGTTCTTGTTTCACCTAGTTTTGAAGATTGTTTTAATTGTGAGATATGTTTTGTGATATAATCATCTTTAGCTAATTTAGTAAATCTAAAGCGCCATAATTATTCATCAAGTTGAATCTATATTTATTGTGTCTGAAACTTAAGGTCTGTTCTTAAGTGTATATGATAATGTCTGTCGTCAGAGCCAAGGGTGGGGCTCACAGTTAATAGCGGTCGGAAATGAATGATGCGACCCACTTCAGCTTTTTATGTTGATTTTCAGACCACGCCACAATATAAAAGAAGTCTAGTCCCACTTTTGACCAGTTGTCAACTTACTTTTGTCTCCCAACCAGTAATTCAAATTTGCAAGAACATGTTTATTTACCCTATTTATATCTGAATCAGATTCACAATCACACCGTATCTTAGACTAAATTGTGGTGCTAAATTAGGAGCCTAACATGCTTAGTCTCAGGGTCTCGGGATAGTGAGAAAGTAGAATTAACAGTTTTTCCTTGGTATATGATTCTGACTTTGTACTCACCTAAAAAGCCAAAGAAACTGAAGGAACCATGATCGTTGGTCGTGGCCTTTACCTCACCAGTCTTCCATTCTACAAGTTTCTTATCGACCACATCTCCAGCTGGAAGGTTTCGGAATTTATCGTCTGTGAGGCACATTTGGTAGCATCCATTTGGGTGAAGTGCAGTCCATAGCATTATACCGTTCACTGACGGGTGTGAGTATCCTTCACGTAACACTTGCTCCAAATATACCGCCTGATTTCATAACAAATCATTCTGGTTACTACCACTAAAGTATAATCAATTTTGTAGCTAATTTCATATTGACAAATTCATCATTACCACTAGTGAAAATAGGATATCATAAGTCAAAGAATTTGTTTATTATTAACGCAATGCAATTAAACTGGTTATATGTAAACCGGAAATAACCAATGATTGGCAACATTGGTAGCAGAAAGTTGCTGACCTGAGTGTGATGGTCGAGAATATTGCTGATATCAATCTCTGTGAGCCAGATTGGTAGCTCAAGCGTTGCGAGCTTGTCGAGAATACCTCTCATCAGAGCGACGTTTGGCTTCGTGAAGTGACCCTCGAGCCCAACTCCGTCCATCTGTACACCATCGTACCGTTGGAGCTCCCTCACTCTCGCTATGTATTCGTCAACCGTTGACTTCTCGTCGCTGCAAGTTTCCACTACGTTGAAATCGTTAAGGAACAGAGTCGCCAGAGAGTCAAGTGTACGCGCCTCCGCGAAAAACTCGTAGGATGCGTTCTTCCCAAGCTGGCTCTCGTAGAAGTCAAAGTGAAGCATCTCGTTGCTCACGTCCCAGTGCACGAACTCTCCTCTGTACCGACTCATTAGGCTCCTTATTCGTTGGTTAACCGCAAACCGGAGATCTTCTCCCGTTAGATTACGAACCCAACCTGGAGTATACTTTGGATCTTCCCAGAAAATGTTATGGCCACGAGCAATGAGTCTGTTGGCTCTAACGAAACTCATCATCTGATCAGCGAATGTGTAATTCAGTTTGCCTTTATCAGGCTCCGTTGCATACCATTTTAGTTCATTCTCAAACACTGTCGCGTCGAATCTCTTCACAAACCAATCCTAAGAAGAACAGTAGTATCCAAGAATCAGAAACCGACATTGTTCTGTAGTTTAGAGAGAGTGTGTTTACTTGGTAAGGAATGTTTCCAAGAATAGTTTTGGAGATGGCAGATCCAATGGGGAAGTCATTAGAGATCTGTTCTACAGTCACCACAGCTCCTTCAATGCTCTCTCCGTTTTCTTTGGACACGTGAATTGTCACTTCTCTTTTTCTCACCTGATACAAATTGTTTTTTTAAGTCAATGACTATATATTATGTGACACTCTTTATGTTTGTCCCTTAATAATTACGGTATTTATGAAGTGATCTTGGTTGTTCCTCCATTGCTCCTGCGTGAAGGGCTGAAGAGAGCCACTCGCTACTTGTAATTGGATCTTACCATCGTCATCTGATGTCATCTGCATTATCACAATAATGATTCACAATCTTGATAACATCATCACTAGTTCTTAGAGTTTTTTTCAATGTAGAACCTACGTCGAAGAAGAGGATGGATTGTTGAGAAGGAGAATCAAGAAGAAAACCGCCTTTAAGGAAAGACCAGCAACCATGTTTTGCAGATACAGAACCCACGCAGTTCAAAGTCGCGTTGTCTGTTCTCAGCTTTGCTCTTACACGAACCGATGCAGAACCAGCTTCTATTTTTACCCAAACTGTTTTCCATCACTCAAAAAAATACATCTGTTATCGCTGTATGTGTATATACATTTATCATTCATTGAAAATATCAACTACTTAACTGGAGAAGCAATAAATGGTGTTCTGCTTGAGATTATGCAATATGTAAGCTGGTGTGTAACGAGCACCAGTGAAAATGTCTCTGTTTGAGACAGAAGGTACGTCTTTCAGCATTCCTCCACTGTAAAGTGGTTTCTCTGGTTCTGCTTTACACTGTTTGTAATAATAAGACAAAAAAACAGTATTCACATTCGTTTACTTTGTTCTATACACAAATATATGTCTCATGAAACTGAAAATAATCGAATGCTATAAACCTCTGTGTATGCAGTCGAATCATAGAAAGGTCCATCTGTACATGAAGATGAAAACACCATTGATCAAGCAAAAGATCTTTCATATAGATATATAGAGAGAGACTCTATCGTATGCAGTAATATAGTTGTACGTACCATTTGACGAAGAAACAAAAGTGAAGGCGATGAGTAGAGAAAGAGCCCAGAAAATCCAAGCAGACATCGAAGAATGTTTCATGATTCAAAACAAGAATACAATATTGTGAGATACGAAGGAGAGAAGTTAGTGGAGATATTGAAACCAAGTGTCTTGATGTGGTTGGAAGGGAGTTGAGGCCATTCTCTATTTGGTAGAGTTTCAATTAAGTCAGAGAGGGAACAAACAATTTGTCAGAAACAGAGAACCTACACTAAGTGAATTCACGTGATGATGTTGTTATATGCGAAGTGGGTTTTTATGTCATGTGAAGCTGTGCTTTTTGTATATTTATAGCCCACAGGATAATGCTTTGGTTACAAGTTTCTTTTACCCAATTTGTAATATACTAGTAGTATATTTCTGTAAAACTCTCACGCTTCCTAAAAATGCAACTGCACGCTCACAGAGTCACAGTCACGCTCATTAGGGACCATTTCCCAACCATGACTCTTTTGGGTTTTAGTCCTCTAAGTTGAGCCCATTTTGATAGATCTATGATTGGGCTTTTCTATGATAACTCTAACTCTATTATTGGGCTTTCTTTGAAGCCCATTTCCAATCTCTCCGAGTCTAGACCAGAATTATCCTTCATGAGAATCCATACTAATAATATGGCATTAAGATAACAATTCATGGACTAATAATAGTTTTGACTTTTGATCACGAATTGTGATTTGCGGTGCTGGCAATCTTGGATCATCTTCGCTTCGCCGCTTGGGCGGTGATGGTCGTCATTGTCACTAGTTACAGTCTGTTTGTGTGACTAATACATATGTAATATCGAGTTTCATTGTCTTCTTGCTTCTGCTACCTTCTTCACTATCTAACTCTAGAAGCTGAGCTTTATTTTGTTCCATCATCTCTCATGGCGGCGGACGATGGCGACCCCTCCAAATTCGCTGCAATCTATGACTCATCCTCTCCTTCGCACCCTCTTCTCTCAAAACCCTCCACTTCCACTCTCAATTCTCCTCGTCGAAGTGATCCCGAATCTGACCCGACCCAGTTTCCTCAGATCTCCTTTAACTATGGCCCTAGACTTTTCAAAGACATCCCTTTCCTTCTTCTCTTCGATCTTCTCGTCTTCTTCACCTTTGGTTTCGGAATCTTCTCCATTTTCCATAGGAATAGTGATTACGGAAGCTCCTCTTCTTTCGCCTTTGATTACACCTCTAGCTCTTGCATCAAAAATTCCACCTTTAGGAACATTTCGGATGGTTATTACTGGGCTTCTTCGAGTGTCATGTATGGTATGGTTCCTTCATCTGATCCAGCCTTTGAGAAAGATGTGATTTGGACTCTTGTTGTAACGCTACTTTTGAGTGTGCCCTTCTGTTTTTGCGTCCTTCTTCTGCTCAAACACTACACTAAGCAGATAGTTTATGCTTGTTTACCTCTCTTTGTCCTATTTCCCATCTTTTTCAATTTCTATTGGTTTGTTGCTTGTACTCTAAGTTCTTCTTGTAGTGACGCCCTCCCTCTAGCTTACAGAACCCTTGTCTTAGTCTTCGTTTTCTTGATCATTGGGATCATTGTCTGGATCATAGTAGCTAATTGGCACAGAATTGAGCTCACTATCCAAATCATCGGTGTTGCATCAGATGCCTTGTCGAAAAACTTAAAGCTTTTTGTTGTCTTGCCGCTGCTGACACTCGGGTTAGTGGTGTACTATGCGCCGATTGTGGTGTTTTTGGTGTTTGCGAGGTTTAATGGCAAGTTTGTGCCGCGAGAGTTGGATGGTAAATACGTTTGTGAGTGGAAGGAAGATTCATGGGTTTCTGCGTATTACGCGCTTGCCATTTTAACGATGCTCTGGTCTCTTGCTACTATGGTGGAAATGCAAGTTTATGTGTTAAGTGGAGCTATTGCTCAGTGGTATTTCTCCAAGGAGGATTCAGTGCCTAAAAAATGCATCCGGAGTTCTTTGAGGTGATTCGCCACAATATCTTTGTCTCTGTATACTTGCTATGCATGATTTGGATGTGCAGTACTTTCTTATAGTCAATGGTGCTCTCAGTTCGAAAATGTGCTTATGTGATATCATTCTCGAATTGCTTAGTCCACTTTAGCACTATTTTTTATGTATTTATCTTACATTTGAGGTCTCTTAGCTGTATACATCCTCATAAAGTGTACATCGTGCTTGAAACCTCATGTCTGAAGTATCTCTTGCTTGCTCTCGTTGTTGAGTATTCTGTGATACGAAGAAATGGTATTCGTAGTCTAGGTTTGTTTGCTACTAGAAATGTGAAAAGATTCAAAAGACAGTGGCAATTTCTGAAGGAGATTTTACAGTTTGGAGAATCCAACTTTGCACTAGTCATCATATCTCTATGGTATCTATAAAGGGATGTGTGAATCTCATCCTTTTTTGTTTTTTTTCTTCATATATTAATCTCTTCAGGAATGCGTTTGGTCAATCCTTTGGAACAATATGTGTATCAGGACTTCTCATTTGCATTGTTCGTGTGGTCCGGGCAATTGTGGACAATGCAAGAGAAGAGAATCCACAAGGCATAGTGAACATGGTGCTTCGTTGCTGTGCAAACGCCTTACTTGGAGCCTTTGACTATGTCAACAAGTTTACCATCAACTTTGCTGCAATAACAGGCGAATCCTATTGCACCTCTGCGAGAATGACTTATGATCTCTTAAAACGCAACCTACTGTCAGCTGTTTTTGTTGAAACTGTTTCCACCAAAATCCTATCCGGAATTGTGTTTGTCCTCTCAGCCGTGTATGCAGTCGCGGTAAGTATTAAGTTCTGTTATTCACCAACCGAACATATAATACGAGTCCATATTTCTAACTTTTTGGGTCTGATGATGCGCAAAAGCAGACATGGGGTATTCTGAAAGGAGTGAGCAACCTGGGTGCAGATTCATACTTGGTGGCTATTCTCGCGTGGCTCTTACTGATTGTGATCTTGGCTTTCTTTGCACATGTTCTTGACAATGTGATCGACACAATCTATGTGTGTTACGCCATTGATCGAGACAAAGGGGATGTTTGTAAGCAGGAAGTTCACGAGGTTTATGTTCACTTGCCTATCAGCAGAATCACAAGATCTTCTCTGATCCCAAATGCACTTAATGCATAGCAGAAGATGATGATCCAAAGTCTCTGCTACTTGTATTCGTTTTTTTCCTTTGTTTACACCATTGTAAATTCTTGAGAAGAGTGAATCTTGTGAATTGTCGTTTGTCCTCTTGTAGAGTTGGTGAGATGGAAAAATATTGAATAAGAGACTTAGTTTTAGGAATTACTGTAAGAAAGTCTCTACTTCCCTAAGTTATTAATCGGGATTATCAATCAATTATATGTTGCTTTTTATCATTGACAAACATCCAATGTGGGGCAAATTGTGTATATAAGAATCAATGGGGCTAAAATGCAATAAACATTAAAAACATTAGGGCCTTAAAGAGGAAAGTTAAAAAACCAAGGCCTATTTAAGAAGCACATGTCACAATTATTTATAATTTATTTATCGATCTGTTCCAAATCTTAGAACTCCTCCTGACTGACTTCCTCTCTACGACAATTTGAAGCTTCTCTCTACTTTTCGGCACAATGGTTCTCGAGGTGATTTTCGAATTACTTGCGCTTCTAATTTGAGCATCTCGATTTTCTTCGTTGATCATCATGTTTGGTGCTTATTTAGCACTGTTTTCGATGTTGATTTCTGCTAGGCGACTATGATATGCATCGATAATTCCGAATGGATGCGAAATGGAGATTACTCTCCTTCTAGGTTACAGGCGCAAACGGAAGCTGTGAATCTTCTTTGCGGGGCGAAAACCCAGGTAAAGTTATTGAAACCAAGGTTTATTTACTGGATTAGATTTTAGGGTTTTTGGGATTGCGTGAGATTATGATTTAGGAATCTTTCGTTTGCAACTGCAGTCGAATCCGGAGAATACAGTGGGGATTTTGACTATGGCGGGGAAAGGTGTTAGAGTTTTAACAACGCCTACCTCTGATCTTGGCAAAATCTTGGCGTGTATGCACGGTATGTCTCACCAAACTTTGTAATTATTGCTTATAACCTGTATACTATGAGCAATTGGGAGTTCTGGAATCATTGAGTTTGCTTCTTGCTTCATTCTTTCAGGCCTTGATGTGGGAGGAGAGATTAACTTAACAGCAGCAATCCAGATTGCTCAGCTAGCTCTTAAGCATCGCCAAAACAAGAATCAACGCCAAAGGATTATAGTTTTTGCTGGAAGGTACTGAATTGCTTGTGTGCACAGTTTTTTTTTTTTGTGTGCACAGTTTTTTCTTTTTTGCATAGATATCTGATGTTGGTTCCTCTTCTTCTACTTTTTGTAGCCCAATCAAGTATGAAAAGAAGGCCTTAGAAATTGTTGGGAAAAGGCTGAAGAAAAATAGTGTCTCTCTTGACATTGTCAATTTTGGGGAAGATGACGATGAGGAAAAGCCTCAGAAACTGGAGGCCCTCCTTACAGCTGTGAATAACAATGACGGTAGCCACATTGTTCATGTTCCATCTGGAGCCAATGCTCTCTCAGACGTGTTGCTCAGGTACCATCCTTTTTTCCTGTTTGACTAAACTTTTCTAGTTTATGTAGATTTTAAATGGAACAATTATATCAATAGCTAGGTTGAGAAGGGCATTGCATATGCTTTGGTGTGTTTAGGTATTTTCAGCTATGAAGTCTTGCTTTTTATCAATTCTGCAAAATTTGGGTGTTACATCATCCAGTTAAAGGACAGTTTGGTCTGGTTTATGTTATCTAGACGTGTGTTTACCACGATGTGCGACTGAAATTTTCTTCATATTGTGTTAATTCTTAAATTTTCTTCCAGCACACCTGTATTCACTGGTGATGAAGGTGCAAGTGGGTATGTTTCTGCTGCTGCAGCAGCGGCTGCAGCAGGTGGGGGGGACTTTGACTTTGGTGTGGATCCCAATATTGATCCAGAGCTTGCTCTTGCCCTTCGGGTCTCCATGGAGGAAGAAAGAGCAAGGCAAGAAGCCGCTGCTAAGAAGGCAGCCGATGAAGCAGGTCAGAAAGACAAAGAAGGGGACACAGCTTCTGCCTCGCAGGAGACAGTTGCTAGGACAACTGAGAAGAACGCTGAACCAATGGTTTGTTGTTACTCATTCTATGCGATCTAATTTTTTTACTATAAGCGGAGCATTCTTATATAGCCTTAGGCAGAAGATTGTTTATCATATAACCTTTTAACAAGTGAAATGTTTGTGGCAGGATGAGGACAATGCGTTGCTAGATCAGGCAATTGCTATGTCTGTGGGTGATGTTAACATGTCAGAAGCGGCTGACGAGGACCAGGATCTGGCTTTAGGTAAGTAATCAGTATGATAGAAGGATATATCTTTGGCAGTCGAATTTGCTATTGCTTTTCCTTTTGGTGTTATGATGAAAAGCCCTTATATTCGTCTTGAACAATATACAGCTCTGCAAATGTCAATGAGTGGAGAAGAGTCAAGTGGGGCTACTACAGGTGCTGGAAACCTCTTGGGGGATCAAGCTTTCATATCGTCAGTTCTCTCATCGGTAAGTTTACTTGAATCATATGTCAGAATTGTTACAAGCAACAAAAAAAGAAGTAGTAGTAGTGGAATTAGTTTCGGGACTAAGTATTTATATGATGTCACAGCTTCCAGGGGTAGATCCAAATGATCCAGCAGTTAAAGCGCTGCTAGCGTCTCTGCCAGACGAATCAAAGGTGCTGTGTTTGTTGGTATTTGCACTTTTTTTGTTAAGTAAAGAAGATTCTAATGATGTATAATTGGTTGGTGAACATTGCAGCGTAACGAGGAGGAAGAGAGTAGTAGCAAAGGTGAGGATGAGAAGAAGTGAAGGAGGAGGAAAGTCTGAATAAAGTAAATTCCTCTTTGTTGCTTTGGGTTTGATAGAGAGATTGGCATCAATCTCTGCCTTTATATGTCCTTTGTTTTCTCTAATAACGTTGTTATTGTGTACGAGAGTCCCGACCATCTTGGTTCTTAATTTCATTGGACATTGTGTCAACGGGTTTTTAGAAAGTAAAGAGTCATTTAATTAAGGTAAATCGGCAGATAATAGTGAAAATCTTTATTGGGTCACTATTCAAAGTTGAATCAACCAATATATGTACAAATAGAAGTAACTAATAGAAGTCAATCAAGTCATGTCATTGTTACCGCTTCTAATATCATTAAGGAAGAGAGGAGGTAGGTACAAACATGTATTGATGAATAATCAGTACTTTACCAAGCTATGGGTTCTATAGGTATACTCTTCTCTAGCTATAATAATCATCATCTTTTGCTTTAAACTATATCCTGTCATTTGAACCGCCAGAGATTCTAATTATTGGATTTGTGTTTTTTTTTGTAACATAAATTGAACATTTAATTTTTTTCAAAAGCTTTAAAAGACTTTATACAAATTTTGCATAATGACCTTAAAACTATCTGAATTTTGAATTCAATCACTGAACATTGTCATTTGATTGTCAAAAATTTCATATTCTATTTGTTTGTCATCCTTTTCAAAATTTTTAAAAGGAATTTTAGGAAAATAATGCTTAGATTTTGGATTCAGTCATTTGACCTAATCATTTGATCGTTAGAAATTTTATATCCGATTTGTTTCTAGTTGTTGTGTAGATTTTAGTATTCAAATTTTTAAATTTCCTTATAGATTTTTTAAAAAATAGTTGAATGCTAAACACAACATCAACAAACACTATGAAGAAAGTTTGGAAGTCTCCCAATGAAGAAGAAACATTACTTTCAATACATATTTTTAGATGAAATACCTTTTATACATGTAAACTAATAAGAATAGTTAATCATAAATGTTTTATTATGAAATTTAAGATTATTTACATACATGTAAAAAGTTGGTAGATTGTTGTATATAAAAATGATGTATAAAGTAGATATAAGTGCCAGAAAATACGGTTTTGTGACAAATTTTATTTCATCCCTTTAAGAGCAAGATTGTGAAATACATTTAGCTAAAGTCACAAGATTAAATTCACAACTATTAACAATAATAAAAATAAAAAAAGTAAAAGCAAATAGAAGCTTCTATTGCATCTACCTAACACCTTTGAAAAAGTCGTTATTTTCAATATAAATTAAAAAGCTAAAAAAGAAAGAAGAAGAAGAAGAAGAAGAAGAAGAGGCAGGTGCGTGTGTCTTAATCAGTTTTGTGTGGACATATCTTTTGTCTTTTTCTCACCACTTCTCTTCTCCTTTCTCTTTCATTTCCAATCTTAAGTTCTTAATCTTCACTTCCAAGCCTTTATATCATCATCATCATCATCCTCTCCACTTTACTTTAACCAGACCTAACTCTAATCTTGTTACGAGTCACTCTTTCTTAACTCGACCATGTGCCTACATTCAATGTAACTCCTTTACATGTATGTAATGCATGCATGTGGATGATATATGTAAGTAGATGTGTAATGAGAAGTGGACAAAAGATGAGGAAAGGTTGGTAAATAAGTTGGTAGGAAGATGGGTAGTGAGGCATTAATAGAGTTTGGTATATACTCAAATGGGTCCATTGGTTGTTGCTTCCTTCATTTCATTTATATAATGCACTTTCCTTATTGATATATCTCTAACATTAATTAGTTTTCTCCTACTCACAACTACTATATCTATTCCTGCCAAATTAAC
This sequence comes from Lepidium aucheri, assembly GCA_900406435.1. NCBI lineage: Eukaryota > Viridiplantae > Streptophyta > Magnoliopsida > Brassicales > Brassicaceae > Lepidium > Lepidium aucheri. The sequence continues at coordinate 71,810 of OVBA01000022.1, read as the reverse complement.
TACACACTTGATCACTTCTCACTTGTCATGACTCATGAGATGTTAATTAAGAAGATACGGTCTCTTTATAATCTAAGTATTACGTGATCCTTCCTAATTATCCTTTTCAATCTCCTTAATTTGGCTTATCTCTAACATTTGATTTGTTGTTTTTTTGGCCAACCAACTCCTTATCACTATCATATATCAATTATTTATCATACGCCTACTAATTTTTTTTCTCAAGGTTCCCATTAAACATATAGTATTATATTGAAATCAATAGATATGTATAATCTTTATAGCTAGGTAGGTTTAAACATTCAATATCTATCATCTATCTTCTATATATAATTCCTAGATCGATCGGCATTTAATACTTCGTAAGAAATTTATATATGTAGTATTTGTTAAAAAAAATCCAACAGTAAAAATATCTCATACAAGTTTAATTACCTTCAAATTCTATAGGCAAAAGTTTTGTACAATTACGCCTAAATTTGACATTAATTATTTCATCTCCAAGCTTCTAAAACCCAAAAGAGAAGTAGTATTCTCTTTCTTTGCCAATCCTAAAAAATCATATCCATTGTTCATCTCACTTCCTTTGTTATTTCCACTGTTATTACCTCCAACTACATCACATCTTAGTCTTCCACATCTGCACTCCATCCCGTTTAACATCCCTAAGCTGCACTTTAAACACCGCGATGTTCTTGTCTCTACCAAGCCTTGATGACGACGATCCACAACATCAGGAAGACTGATTCTTAGCTCAAGATTCAAATCTGGCAACTTGTCTTGTACTTGGCTTTCATCTTTTTCCTCTTTGAACGTAAGCATTGAGATTTTCTCTTGCTTTCCCGGGAAACTTAAACTTTCTTGGAATGTTTCCACCTTTGGAGAAGAAGAAGAAGAAGTGAAGGAGATATTAATGGTGTTACTCGTAATTGGTTCTAGTTGCGAAATAGGTTTAGAGTCCTGAGAAGCTGATGATTCTTGGATTGGTCTATGAGTGGTTGGATCAATCCCTCTGTTTATAAGCTTTCTTCGTATATGTGTGTTCCAATAGTTCTTAATCTCATTATCTGTTCTTCCCGGTAATCTCCCCGCAATTAGTGACCATCTATCAAATCAAAACTATCATTAGACACTAAAAATTCCCAAGATTGCATAGTAGAGACTGTTATTTAAGGTATGTATATATATATATATATATATATACTCACTTGTTGCCAAGAAGGCTATGGAGTTTGATGATGAGTTCGTCCTCTTCCTCGGTGAAGTTTCCACGCTTAAGGTCAGGCCTGAGATAGTTGATCCACCGGAGACGGCAGCTTTTGCCGCAACGGAGAAGACCGGCGGCTTTAGGAAGAGATCTCCAGCAGCCTTCACCATGAGCTTTAATGTAAGCAACGAGCCTCTCGTCCTCTTCTTTAGTCCAAGCTCCTTTGTTTGTGTGAGCTTTCTCACAACATGGTGACCTTCCCATACTTTCTTGTGGTTTAGATCTTATTTGTTGATGTGTTTGATACAAAATCTTATATATAGGCAATAAGTATGATGATGATGAATTGTTTGTTGGTATAATAATATATAAAAAAAAGAAATGAGAATTGGCTTTTAGTGAGGGTTTAGGGTAAAAGGGTATAAAGGGATTAAGTTGTAGTTTAGTGTAGTGGAAGAAGATTGAAGCATTTGGTGGGTCACTTGGATTTGTTGAAGGTTCAAAGCTTTGGTGTATAGTTTATATAGGGTTTTGACTTAAAGCTAGAGAGATACATACAGAAATGCTTCTAGATGAAAGGAGAGAGAGAGAGAGAGAGTTGAATAAAGTTAGTAATTGCTTCTAGATGTGAGTTGGTGAGATGGATTTGAATGAGGAGTGTATGGTGGCCTTTCATCTTGATTCAATAAGTGAGAAGCTTGACATTTTTGGCATCATTTTCTTTTTAGACTTTAAGCTATCACATTCTTTTTTATTGAATCATATTCACAACATTTTATATTTCTTTTATATATTCAAAGAAATTTCTCTTGTTCATACATGATAGCTACTGTTTCTATACATTATCATAATTATTTAGCAACATTAATGTTTCGTTTCTAATTTTTTTTTCTTTTTTGTCAACGACAATTATATTAAAAATCAGAACTACGAGTCAATAACAAAATTATATCAATGAATCAAAAGCAGACTCCCGACTATGACGAGTGAGAGAATCACCTTTATAACTCAAAGCCCTAAAAATAACAGAGAGTGATAGGTGAAGAAAAGAAGAACTTGACCGAAAAAACTCTTTCAGGTATTGAAGAAAATCTGGCCACCCTTCCCTTTGTTATTTTTTTAATAATATGTGCAAAAACTATAAACCAAAATATAACATGAATTCAGAAATTAGAAAACATGAAATGTCAGTGAACCTAAGTATGTGAATGGCTTTTTATTGGTAGAAATGAAAATGAAAATAAATAATAATTTGGTAGGCAATAATTTGTGGAGGTAGGTGGTAAAGTTAATGTGTGATTTTGGACAAGTTCAGGTCAACTCTTAGCTTTTCTACTGGTCAACTCTCTCTCTTCTCTCTTATATTGTTGTATATACTATAATATCATCATTAAGATACTATTATTAACCCTATTTACAATCACTCACTCGTTAATACAAACCATTCAATTAAAAAAATTATATGTTGTTCTATCAAACATATTTTTCAAATTTTTTTATATAAGTATATTTATAATACGGATCATTGGTATGAAACATAGAAAATACATGCTCAAATGAGAAGCTAGCACTTCATATATATATATTTAGAAAATTTATGATGATGTTTCATATAATATTTCAGCATAAAAACAAGACAAATACGTGTAATTAGTTATTAAAAAGTAGAAATGATAAAGTAAATGAATAAAAGAATGTGTCTTCTAGAACCTTGACTTATAATACTTTTCTCTAACCAACTTCTGATAATTATTGCAGAATTGAACCAAGACTAAACAGATCTTTTTTTGGAAATTTTTGAACCTTTAGTTAACTAGAGGGAATATAATATTACAATACTAACTGTATTTGTTGACTATATATGTAATTTAGAACATGATAATGGTAAGTATTGTAGTGTATCAGAAACATAGCTGAAGAATAATGGAATAGAGTTATAAAATCTGGCGTCTACGTATGCTTACGTGTATGTTAAACCAAAAGTTGAACTAAGATAGTGAAATTTGGTAAGTTAGGTGGAAAATGTGAGAAGAAATGAAATGTTTTTTTGAAATAATGGTTAAATCGAAAAAACACGAAAAAGAGAGGGAGAGAAAGTGGTTGAAATTGAAATAGTTTAATGAATCACTCAACTCATGCATGATGATGGCCCTCTTCTAGAAGGTTATGTTCTCTCTACCTTTCAATATTTTTTTATCAATATTGAATCACAATTGGCTGGCCCATTAATCAAGTTTCTACATAATATATAAACGATGAAACTTGAATCTGAAATGTACAAGTGTGCTTGTCTTTAATGGACTTAGCAAACGTCACTAGACTAAATGCCACTTGCGTCTTTCAATATTCTTTAACATTAAGAATCTGCGACATATGTTACTAATTCATATTAACCAATTTTTTCGCATTGAACACCACGAAATATATGTCAAAGTAGTGCAACTCGTTTACTCCTAGTTTAGCTTCGTATTATGTGGTAAGTTCGAATTCCGTTATGTTTTAGTTAGAGAATTAAAAATTGTTAGTTAGTGATACTATAAGATATACACTCTCTCCATTATTTAAATCCATCATTTAAATTGATTTCTTACTCTCTCATTTTTTTGGTGTTCAACTAAATTAAATTCACTACTACTACTTCATGGAAAGTAAGCATCATATTCATATATGGTGATTATAGGTTTTTTTTTGGTATTAGTAGCTAGTAATGGGATTGTACATGAGGTGGATGAGATATCGACATGCGATAATAATTTTTTTTTTTTTGTAGAACCATATACTAATATCTATATATATATATATAGTACTATAAATTAGAAAAATAAGTAGGGAAATATAATATAGGTTGGAATGCGGTTGGGGACGTGGGATTTGGTTCACCTTCCACTTTATAAATATTATAAAAAAAAACAAAAGATTCATTTTTGGTAGATATTTAAAAGAAAATGATAACTCTGCGTGTAAGATCACCTTGTGAAGATAGAGACTTTAGAGATAAATTGTTATTAATATGAAATTGTGAAATCAACTACAAACAAAATGAAGAGTTTACCAAAACAAAAATTGAATGATTGTGTTTGGATGGTTGGTGAACTCTACTCTCTCTCTCTCTCTCTCTCTCTCTCTCTATCATTCTTTAAATTCTATACATTTTTCACTCCTCACACCACCACACATACATATATTTACTTGTCAATTCTACCATATATTTAGAGATATTGCTATTTGTGTGTCAACTTCTATTTTTACTTCATTTTATATCTCTCATTTTTTTGTCTCTTTATTGGTTATTCAAACCAACCACAATTTTACAATTCAAATAAAAACATAGAAATTTCGAAATTGCGATAATATGGTAAATATTTACAATTATGATCACATAATTGTAACTAAAAGTTCTGCATATATGACTAATTAATTTGCTATATATATAAATATACTCTTTGCATGAATTCACTATATATAAAAGAGGACCTCATTAGATGAGTAATGGGTTTTAAAGGCCATTAGATTATAGCCGAAGTAATGGGTTTTTAGCTATAATCATAAAACGGGCTTTAAAACCCATTACACCGTTCTTTCTGACAGATCCACGGCTCCACTTAATGGGCTTTAATACCCACTAACAGCCCGGATCTGAAACGTCACCGTATTGGTTCTTCCTCGACTCTTCTTCTCACTCTCTTTTTGTTTCGTTCTGTTAATATAAACACACATCACAAAGAAAAGCCCTTTTTTCTCTCCCTTTTTATTCATTACTCTAGACTCGATTTAGGGTTTTCTAATCTAATCAATCTCTCTGCAAATTTCATCCTCCTTCTTCTTCTTCTTCTTCTTCCTCTTCTCCTCCTTCCTACTACCACTGCCCATCAGATTTCATGATTTGCATCTCTGGTTTTCAATTGATCGAGCTTCTTTGATAGATTATTGTTCTATGTTTTTGGGTATCTTTAATTTCGTGCGACCTGTTTGATTCCATCCTTCCGGAAGGAATTTGATCAAATCGATTGTTATCTTAGAGAGATGCAAGGCAGTGTCCGATCAGAATCTTTCTGATCGACCAAATCCCAAACTCGGGGTTTCTTCCTTTGTATGGAAACTCGGAGCCGCAAGCGGGCGGAGGCGACCTCAACTGCCCCATCTTCTTCTTCCTCTTCACCTCCTTCAGGTCCCACCACCCGCAGTAAACGCGCTCGTCTTTCTTCTTCTTCCTCTTCCTCTCTTCCTCCTACCTCCACTACCACTCGCTCTCGTTCTACTCGCTCCTCAGTCCCTTCTGCTCCGCCTCCTATGGACAACTCCACCGACTCTTCTGGATTTCGCCGCGGCGGTCGTGGTAACAGGGGAACTGATAACAGCAACTCCGACAAGGGAAAGGAAAAGGAACACGACGTTAGGATCAGTGAAAGAGAAAGGGAAAGAGAAAGAGCTAGGGAACAACTTAACATGGATGCTGCCGCCGCCGCCGCTGAGGAGGATGACGACAATGACAGTGAGGATGGCAACGGTGGTTTTATGCATCCCAATATGAGCTCAGCTAGCAGTGCTTTACAAGGCCTTCTCAGGAAGCTTGGAGCTGGTTTGGATGATTTGCTTCCTTCTTCTGGCATCGGCTCTGCTTCATCTTCTCACTTAAATGGCAGGATGAAGAAGATACTCTCTGGCTTGCGCTCTGATGGGGAAGAGGGCAAACAGGTCGAGGCTTTAACCCAGCTCGGCGAGATGTTATCTATTGGGACCGAAGACTCCTTAAGCTTCTTCTCTGTTGATTCCTTCGTCCCTGTTCTTGTCGGTCTACTAAACCATGAAAGCAATCCCGACATTATGCTTCTTGCAGCCCGGGCTCTTACCCATCTATGTGATGTCTTGCCGTCTTCTTGTGCTGCTGTTGTACATTACGGCGCAGTTTCGTGCTTTGTGGCCAGATTGCTAACCATAGAATACATGGACTTGGCCGAGCAGGTTGGCTATCCTAGCAAAAATTTTGAGAATTTTTTGCATTTAATATTCATATGAAATTTTGAATAATCTGCCTTCTTGACCTCGATGGCTTAGCTGCTCTTGCTGAATATGATAACCACTTTGAATTAGTCCTCCCGCAATTGCCTCACGAATCCAATTCTTTAGTTTCTTCAAACTTGAAATTTGATTCGTATTCTATATGTGTATTACCAGTCTCTGCAAGCTCTCAAAAAGATATCTCAGGAGCACCCAACTGCCTGTTTGCGAGCTGGTGCTCTTATGGCTGTGCTCTCTTATCTAGATTTCTTCTCCACTGGAGTTCAGGTGCTTAAAACTGTAACTTCCCTTTTATTCTATACAAGTACTTGTATCTAATGCACATACTGCTTCTCTTCTTTTAGCGTGTAGCGCTATCTACTGCTGCAAATATGTGCAAGAAACTACCTTCTGATGCATCTGATTATGTTATGGAAGCTGTACCATTACTAACAAACCTACTTCAATATCATGATTCGAAGGTTATCAGCCTACTTTCTGTTATTATCTTGTATTATCTAGCTCCGCTCTTGCCTCAGTTTCCTCTATATTCTGTTCATATGATGGCAGGTCTTGGAATATGCTTCTATATGTCTGACTCGGATTGCTGAAGCATTTGTTCCGTATCCTGAAAAATTAGATGAATTATGCAACCATGGTTTGGTGACTCAAGCTGCGTCTCTTATTTCTACGAGCAATTCAGGTGGTGGCCAAGCGTCTTTAAGCGTGTCAANCTTTTTTTTTTTTTTTTTTTCATGTTTTATGTTCATCTTAATTCACAAGATGACAATTTTCACCATATTGTGCAGGGGTTAATCCGATTACTTTCCACCTGTGCGAGTGGGTCACCTCTTGGATTCAGGACATTACTTCTTCTCGGAATTAGTAGCATTCTTAAGGATATCCTGTTGGGTTCTGGTGTCTCTGCTAATGCATCTGTATCCCCAGCACTGAGCAGGCCTGCAGATCAGGTACTTATTTTACTTATTGATGCCATTATTAATCCTCTTTTTTCAATGCCTGATTGAAATAATACTAGCTTCGATACGAATGGTATAAAGTGAGGTGGGTAGTGTAATACCTCCAAATCAACTACTTGGGTTAAGAATATATATATATTTTCTTGTATTACCATAATTTATTTAGGTGTTTGTAGAGTGGCTTGATCATTGAGCATATAGCTCAGTACTATTGTTCTTGTTTTCTGCTCTTCTGATAAGTGTGGTATAGAGAGAAGCATTTTATGAATGTGCTTTGTCTGGTTGATTTGATTTGAACGTATGGTCTCTAATTCTTGAATTCACAACTTTTGCTTTGTATGTTAGATTTTTGAGATAGTCAACTTAGCAAATGAGCTACTTCCTCCTTTGCCGGAAGGAGTTATCTCTCTTCCTACAAGTACAAACACTTTTGTGAAAGGCTCATGCCAAAGGAAATCTTCTCCAAGTACTTCAGGAAAACAGGAAGACGCTCAAAAAATTTCACCTAGAGAAAAATTACTTGGTGATCAGCCTGAGCTTCTGCAGCAATTTGGATTGGATCTTCTTCCAGTTTTAGTGCAGGTAATTTTTCACAGCATATACTACAAATTATTGTTCATACTACTTGTCGTATCATCTAACTATTCTTGTTTTCTCTTCCTACAGATCTATGGTTCTAGTGTCAATGGTACTATTCGCCATAAATGTCTCTCAGTTATTGGAAAGTTAATGTACTTTAGCTCTTCGGAAATGATACAATCTCTGATTGGTGACACAAATATTTCGAGGTATGCTATTTATAATATAAATTTACGTTTGACATGACTATGTGCAACTCATTATATTGTTTTTCCTATTTAGTTTTTTGGCTGGTGTCTTGGCATGGAAAGATCCTCAGGTTTTGGTTCCTGCTCTACAAGTTGCAGAAATTTTGATGGAAAAGCTTCCAGAAACGTTCTCCAAAGTTTTCGTTAGGGAAGGGGTGGTCCATGCTGTAGATCAACTTGTCTTGGTTGGCAAACCTTCTCATACCACACCGACTGATAAGGATAATGACTGTGTGCCCGGATCTGCAAGATCTAGGCGTTATAGACGGCGGAATACTAATGCCAATTCTGATGGAAACCAGTTGGAAGAGCCTAAGAATTCTGCGTCCATTAACATTGGTGGAAACCACAACGCCCTTGATACTCCTACGGCTAATTTCATGCTAAGGGAAACTGTTAGTTCCCGTGCCAAAGCGTTCAAAGACAAGTACTTCCCGTCTGATGGTGGGGATCTTGATGTTGGAGTTACAGATGATCTCTTACATTTGAAGAATCTTTGCACAAAGCTAATTGCTGGTATAGACGATCACAAGGTGAAAGGAAAGGGAAAATCTAAAGCCTCTGGGCCATTCCTTGGCGATTTCTCTGCCAGCAAGGAAGAATACTTGGTTGGTGTCATTTCTGAGATACTTGGCGAGCTAAGCAAAGGGGATGGTGTCTCAACGTTTGAGTTTATTGGCAGTGGTGTTGTTGCAGCATTGCTCAACTATTTTTCTTGTGGATACTTTTCCAAAGAGAAGATCTCTGAACTTAATTTTCCCAAACTTCGCAAGGAGGGGCTTAGAAGATTCAAAGCTTTTCTAGAAGTTGCACTTCCTTGTAATGGTAACGAGGGAAAGGTTCCTCCTATGACAGTACTGATTCAGAAACTTCAAAATGCTTTGTCGTCACTGGAACGCTTTCCAGTTGTCCTAAGCCACCCCTCAAGGTCACTAAGTGGAAGTGCTCGTCTCTCCTCTGGATTGAGTGCTTTGGCACATCCTCTGAAGTTACGCTTATGCTGTGCACCTGGAGAGAAGACACTACGTGATTACTCCTCCAATATTGTACTTATAGATCCATTGGCAAGCATAGCAGCGGTGGAGGAATTTCTCTGGCCCCGAGTTCAACGCAGTGAATCTGGCCTGAAGCCGGCAGCGCTTGCTGGAAATGCAGAGCCAAGCACGTTACCTAGCGCTGCTGGTATTTCATCGCCATCTTCTTCAACTCCTGCTTCCACCACTCGTCGTCACTCTTCTAGGTCTAGATCAGCAATTAACATAGGTGATAGCTCAAAGAAAGATCCTGTGCATGAGAAAGGTACCAGCTCGCCAAAAGGAAAAGGTAAAGGCGTTATGAAGCCGGTTCAAGCTGATAAGGGGCCTCAAACAAGGAGCAGTGCTCGAAAGAGAGCTATTCTTGACAATAATACCCAAATGAAACCAACTAGCGGGGACTCCAGCTCCGAGGCATGTTACTGTGCAAATTTTTTGATTACATAGTTGTTTAATTGTATGATGTTGTGGCATGTTCTGCTTGTTTTGCACTATCTTACTTTGTTTGCCTTGCAGGATGAGGAACTGGATATATCACCAGTCGACATAGATGATGCCTTGGTGATTGAAGAAGGTGATATTTCTGATGATGAAGATGACGACAATGAAGATGTAAGTCATCCTTCGTTTTCCTTTTTGTCCAGCATGTACAGTACATTCTGCAATTGTCTTTTTAGCTAAAAACATGAAAGATATTGCATGTGGAAGTAAAGACCGCCAGCTTCCATATTTTACGTTGGTAGCACTACTTTGTCTTTGCTGTTAAGCCGAATTTATATTGGACCTTTCCTTTTTTAGAAACTAATGATAATGAATAGTTTTTATACCTCTATTTCTCATATTTATCTGCCTGCTATAGTTTAAGTTTGCTTTGTATTTTACAAATTATCTTGATTTTCCTTTAATACCTTCACGATCATATGTACACTCATTTCCAGGTTTTGGATGATAGTCTTCCCATGTGCACACCTGATAAAGTTCATGATGTGAAATTGGCGGACTCAGTGGATGATGATGGTGCCGGTATGGCTGCTGGCGGCCAGCAGATGAATCCAGCTTCTGGAGGAACTAGTGGAGCAGCAGCAGCAAGGCGATCTGATTCCACTGATGCTGGCATTGGGAATTCATATGGTTCTAGGGGTGCACTATCCTTTGCTGCTGCGGCGATGGCAGGGCTTGGAGCTGCCAGTGGTAGAGGTATCAGGGGAAGTAGGGACTTGCATGGGCGTACTTTATATCGAAGTTCAGATGAGCCCTCTAAGTTGATATTTACTGCTGGAGGAAAACAACTTAGTAGGCATTTGACGATTTATCAGGCTGTTCAGCGACAACTTATGCTAGATGATGATGATGATGACAGGCTTGGAGGCAGTGATTTCACCTCAAGTGATGGAAGCAGATTCAATGATATTTACACCATCATGTACCAAAGGCCAGACAGCCAAGTGAATAGGTTATCTGTTGGTGGAGCGAGTTCCACCACACCATCAAAATCTTCCAAATCTGCTACAACGAATTCCAGCGTAGAATCTCAGTCATATAAGGCATCTCTTTTGGATAGTATCTTACAAGGGGAGCTTCCGTGCGACCTTGAGAAGTCAAACACTACATATAATGTTCTGGCGCTATTGCGTGTGTTAGAGGGTCTAAATCAGCTTTGCCCTCGTTTGAGAGCCCAAACAGCTTCTGATCGTTTTGCAGAGGGTAAAATTACAAGTCTAGATGATCTGAGTCCAACTGCTACTAAGATTCCTCATGAAGAATTCATCAATAACAAACTTACACCCAAATTAGCTCGACAAATCCAGGATGCGCTTGCTTTGTGCAGTGGAAGTCTCCCGTCATGGTGCTACCAGCTGACTAGAGCATGCCCGTTCTTGTTTCCATTTCAAACCCGGAGACAGTATTTCTACTCAACCGCCTTTGGGTTGTCTCGTGCATTGAATCGTTTGCAGCAGCAGCAAAGTGCTGACGGCAGTGGGTCCACAAATGAACGAGAGATGAGAATAGGGAGATTGCAGCGTCAAAAAGTCCGTGTTTCCCGAAATAGGATACTAGATTCTGCTGCGAAAGTTATGGAGATGTATTCTAGCCAGAAAGCTGTGCTTGAAGTGGAATATTTTGGGGAAGTTGGTACTGGTCTAGGTCCTACGCTTGAGTTTTACACACTACTAAGCCATGATCTGCAAAAGGTTTCCCTTGGGATGTGGAGATCAAATTCTGGTGGTAAGGTATCTATGCAGATTGATAGAGATGAGAGTGATGACCGGAAGTTATCTGCATCTTGGGATGGAGAGATAGTTCAGGCACCACTTGGGTTGTTTCCTCGACCTTGGCCCTCGACAACTGAGGTATCTGAAGGTGGTCAGTTTCATAAAGTCATTGAATATTTCCGTCTTTTAGGGCGTGTGATGGCCAAAGCACTTCAAGATGGACGGCTACTAGACGTCCCATTGAATACAGCGTTTTATAAGCTTATTCTTGGCCAAGTGAGTTTTTAACTCTACGTGTTTTCTTTAGTTAAAAGTGAAAAATAGTGGTTCTACGTTTTCACTTTGCTGTTCCTTCCAATGATTTTGTCTTTTCTTTTCTCACCTGAGCAGGAGCTTGATTTGCATGATATTATATTATTTGATGCTGAGCTTGGGAAGATCTTGCAAGAGCTACAAGTTCTTGTTGCGCGTAAGCACTATCTGGAGGCAGTAGATGGTGACAATAGCAGCGCGATTTCCGATATATCTTTACGTGGATCCCGTATAGAAGATCTCTGCTTGGACTTCACGCTACCTGGCTATCCGGAGTACATTCTGAGACCAGGAGACGAAATTGTACTGCCTTAACTTTTACGCTTGTCTTACTATTCTTTTAGTCTTCTTGTCCATGGTTGCTGATGACGTGCTGTTCTGTTACAGGTTGATATTAATAGTCTCGAGGAGTATATAACTCTTGTTGTTGATGCTACTGTCAAGAGAGGAGTCTCACGGCAGATCGACGCCTTCAGATCTGGATTTAATCAGGTTTGATGTCTTGCGGATTTCTGATCTGGCAAATATCTTTACCTTTTGCCTTTTTCCTTTGGCCTTTAAACATAATATATAGACAACTGGATTCCGTTGATTAGAGACTTCTGTTGTTCTCGTTGTTTTAAGTCTGACTAAACTTTTGCCTGCATACATGTATCTTTACTGAACTTTTTTGTTTTGTGCGTATAATATTCAGGTGTTTGACATAACATCTCTACAAATATTCACCCCTTCTGAGTTGGACTACTTGCTGTGTGGTCGTAGAGAGTTGTGGGAGGTGATTTTTTAACTTTAAAGTTTCCCTTAACCAAGATACTTGAATCCGTTACACGTAATCTCATTTGTAAAATTTTCTTTTCTTGCAGGTGGACACTCTTGCCGAACATATCAAATTTGATCACGGTTATACTGCCAAAAGTCCAGCAATCATCAACGTATGATACTTTTCTCCATCCATACAGTCGTTAGAAAACATTCAATTTTACACTTTCCTTTGGCTTTTGAACTGTTGAGTGTTGATTTCTTTCCAATTCTGTTTTTCATCTCCTTCTGTAGTTGCTGGAGATTATGGGAGAACTTACAGCTGATCAGCAGAGGGCTTTCTGCCAATTTGTAACTGGAGCTCCTAGGCTTCCTCCTGGTGGCTTAGCTGTTCTAAACCCAAAGCTCACTATTGTGAGAAAGGTAAATAGAGCCTTACTTAATTTTCGGTAAGAAGAGACATTTCTGTAATTCGGGTAAATGGTCTCCCAAGTTGTGCTTAATTCTAGCCACCAAGCATATGCCAGAAGGCATCTATCTGTGTTTGGGCAAAGCTTTTGTTATTCTTTACCAAGAGCAGACACGCATGTTGGTGTCTGTTTGTTTGCATTAGCTAAGAGTTATTCAAATGAATTATGTCTTGCTCTGGTAAACTTGTACTTTATTGGTTTCTATGGGATTAGAAAGTTCATGCGTCTTTGGGTGCTGCAGCACTCGTCAACCTCAAGTGCAGCAGCCAACGGGACAGGGGCTTCGGAGACAGCAGATGATGATTTGCCCAGTGTGATGACTTGCGCGAACTACCTTAAGCTTCCTCCTTATTCTACAAAGGTGAGACTCATGTCTCTTTGTCTATTATGCTCCTTGAGTCTCATGTTACTGTGGTTGTTGTTGGTTAGCCTGAGGAGTCGTTGTATGCTTTTGAAACAGGAAATCATGTACAAGAAACTGCTATACGCCATTTACGAAGGGCAAGGATCATTCGATCTCTCATAAGCAGCAGAGATCTCTCTGTTTCCTTTCCTTCCCTTCTCTGTACATTACATGGAAAGACTGATTTTGATTCTCTGCTTTTTTTTGAGTTGTTATGATCTGACAAAGCCGAAGATGTGCTCCAAAAGCAGGTGGCTGCTCTACTAGATACCTCTCAGTTTATACCTTCAAAACGAATCTGTTAATTAAAGTTATGCTGAAATTTGTTTCTTTCCTTTGCAGGCTCTATGTATGCAGAAGGCGCCATTATTGTGTAGATAAAGTAAAATGAATAGGCTTATCTTCACTCTTTTTTCTTGTCTTAAATTATTTTCGTTTCACCTCTGTAAAAGGATCGATCACTTCATTCTGGTCGATCGAAACTATGGAAACTCAGAGTTGAATTCCGTCTTATCAGTAAAAGTAGAATATGGACGGATGTTTAGACAATTGTGTTATCTTTAGCTGCTTCATAATATTATGATCCCCAACACAAGTAACTTAATAAGTATTGATTTAGTTTTTGATAATTTGAGATTTTTAATTTCATAATTATGGTTGAGATGCATAGAAACTAGGTAAACAAAAGTTGAGCTTGAGATTGATAGAGATATGAAAACAAAGGAGGAATATGGTTTCGAAAGTACTAAAACCAAAACAAGAAACCTACCATCATACGAATATACAAAACCAGAGACCAACATTCATTAACTTAAAAACGGTCCAATATATCAATCATCACATGACTACACAAGCCGCTGGATTCTCATCGCTAAAAGCAGTAGTGTAGCGGACCTCAGTGGAGCTAGCACGAGCCAGCTGATTGATTCCAGGGTCATCTGCTCTTCGGACATAACCCGAGGGAGCCTTCTTGTCGTAGACACCAGCTGCGTAAGGATGAGCCACCACATCATAAGGCACATATGGCCATAGCTCGACCTTCTTGCCTGTCCTGTGAGCCATTCGTGCGACCACTTTGTTTGGATCGACGTAGCCCACCACAGTGACTTTGTGGGCTTTGGGCTCCAATGTCACAGATGACACACCCTTCATGCCTTCCACTGACCTCCGCACTTTCCGCTCACAGCCTTCGCAGTCCATTTTCACTTTAATCTCCACCGTCTTTTCTCATCAATCAGCAGCACACATCGCGACAAAATTAATATCTACTTTTTAACAAATATTTATTCATCATCATGACTTTTGGTGACTTAATTCACATGACTTCACCGGAAATTATGGTTTATTTATATAAAATTAAATACTATACAAATTCCGACAAAGACATAGAATACAAATCCCGGTGTAAATCTAACAGATGGCTATATCAACTTGTGTTTGCAGATTAAAAGAATCTATTTGGTCGGCGTTAGCAACATTAACTCATCTCAACAACATTAACTCCTCTAAAGACTTCAATTAAGAATTTAGACAACCTAAGAAGAAAAACAGAAAGAAAGATTTGAAAGTAAAGCAACTGAAGTCAAGTCAAAAGAGCATAAACTTGGTAATGATCTATATATGGAACTAATTTACTAGATCCACTGAAAAACATTCCTTGTAATCAACGAAATCTAGTTTCTATCATCACTTTACAACGAATCTCTTTTTATTTATGCTTTTTCCGAAATCAAGATCTAAATTCAGAGCTGAATCCGTTTGAAAAGAAAGAGAGAATAAGTGTTACCTGCAACTGTTTGCGCTTTTTAATCTTGTGACCATGAGACGAGCAGTCAAACATCTCAGAGACATGATCAAGAACACCCATTTTTCTTAATATAATTTCCCAAAAAACAAAAACACCAATATGATGAGATTTATGTAAGGAAACTTTAGGAGAAGTAAGAAAGAGAAGAGAGGTTTTAAGATGATGAAGAGACAGCACAGTGAAGTGTGTAATCAATGGATGAGAGAGTAAATGATGAGACTTTAGAGAATATTATATAAAGACATTTTACAAATTATTAAACAATTCAAAGTTATGAAGTTAATGAATGATGGATGGGTCACACCTTTCCATCCTGGTCCCAGCAGTTTCCTAGTCACTCTCCTCTCGAATCTTCTTCTTTTTTTCTTGTTAAGTGTTGTTATTAACACTGTTTCTCATTTTGTTGTTTTGTTAGATTTTGTGCTGCTTTACTTGAAGATACTATTAAACAAACAAAGGGATAATAAAAAGAGATGTGAATGGGAAACAGAGTCATTGTTTTTGGATAATCACAAAAACGACTCTCAAAGTCACACCGACATACCGACTTTGACCAGTGACCACTTCTTTGTTTATCATTGATTACTAAGCTTACCTCTTTACTTCTGTGATGGGCCTTCTTAGGCCCACTTACTCTTTTACAGTTATTACAATGTTTCCTTAAGTTTGTTTTTCTGTTTTATTGATATGTAAGTAAAGTTAGAGCTATCTGAAGCCTGAGATTCAAAACTACCTTAAATCCTCTATTGATCATATGAGAGAAGAATCCGAATGCAGAGAAACATATATAAAGGTGTAATTTTTATGTACATAGTAATTAATAGGGACATTAATCACAAAAAATGAGTTATTTAGTCATAAAATGACATAAAATATTATTTTTATAAGGTTATAACTCACGAATTTGCAAGAAAATGAGTTATTTAGTAAAAACATGCAAAAATCTATAATCTCCTACAAGTAATAAAAAAACATGTGAAATGTTATTTCTAGAAGGCTATAACTCACAAATTTATACAAAACTGAGTTAATTTTTCAAAACATATGAAATCTATAAAATCACAAAAATATCAAAAATGACATAAAATATTATATTTAAAAGGCTATAACCCACAAATTTGTAAGAAAATGAGTTATTTAGTAAAACATTCAAAATCTATAATCTATAACAAGTAATGAAAAATGATGTGAAATGTTATTTTTAGAAGTCTATAACTCACAAATTTGTTGAAAACTAAGTTATTTTTCCAAAACAAAATCTATAAAATCATAAAAATATCAAAAAGTGACATGAAATATTATTTTTAGAAGGTTATAACCCACGAACTTTGCAACAAATATAGTTATTTAATAAAAACATGTAAAATCTATAATCTCTTACAAGTAATTAAAAATGATGTGAAATGTTATTTTTAGAATGGTATAACTCACAAATTTGTAGAAAACTAGTTATTTTTCCAAAACATGTGAAATCTATAAAATCACAACAATATCAAAATTGACATGAAATATTATTTTTAGAAGGTTATAACCCACGAATTTGCAAGAAAATGAGTTATTTAGTAAAAACAAGCAAAATCTATAATCTCCTAAAAATAATCAAAAATGATGTGAAATGTTATTTTTAGAAGGCTATAACTCACAAATTTGTAGAAAAATAAGTTTTTTTCCAAAACATGTGAAATCTATAAAATCATAAAAATATCAAAAAAGACATGAAATATTATTTTTATAAGGTTATAACCCACGAATTTTGCATCAAAATTAGTTATTTAATAAAACATGCAAAATCAATAATCTTCTACAAATAATCAAAAATGATGTGAAATGTTAGTTTTAGAAGGCTATAACTCACAAATTTGTAGAAAACTGAGTTATTTTTCCAAAACATGTGTAATCTATAAAATCATAAAAATATCAAAAATGACATGAGATATTATTTTTAGAAGGTTATAACCCACAAATTTTTCAACAAAATTAGTTATGTAAAAAAAACATGCAAAATCTATAATCTTTTACAAGTAATTAAAATGATCTGAAATGTTATTTTATAAGGCTATAACTCCCAAATTTGTAGAAAATTGAGTTATTTTTCCAAAACATGTGTAATCTATAAAATCATAAAAATATCAAAAATGACATGAGATATTATTTTTAGAAGGTTATAACCCACAAATTTTTCAACAAAATTAGTTATGTAAAAAAAACATGCAAAATCTATAATCTTTTACAAGTAATTAAAATGATCTGAAATGTTATTTTATAAGGCTATAACTCCCAAATTTGTAGAAAATTGAGTTATTTTTCCAAAACATGTGTAATCTATAAAATCATAAAAATATCAAAAATGACATAAAATATTATTTTTAGAAGGTTATAACCCACAAAATTTTCAAAAAATTAGTTATTTAATAAAAACATGCAAAATCTCTTACAAGTAATCAAAAATGATGTGAAATGTTATTTTTAGAAGGTTATAACTCACAAATTTGTAAAAAATTAAGTTATTTTTCCAGAACATGTGAAATCTATAAAGTCACAAAAATATCAAAAATTACATGAAATATTATTTTTAGAAGGTTATATCCCAAGAATTTTTCAACAAAATTAGTTATTTAGTAAAAACATGCAAAATCTATAATCTCCTAAAAGTAATCAAAAACGATGTGAAATGTTATTTTTAGAAGGCTATAACTCACAAATTTGTAGAAAACTGAGTTATTTTTCCAAAACATGTGAAATCTATAAAATCACAGAAATATCAAAAATAACATGAAATATTATTTTCAGAAGGCTATAACCCACAAATTTCAAATAAATCAGTTATTTAGTAAAAACATGCAAAATCTATAATCTCCTACATGTAATCAAAAATGATGTGAAATGTTATTTTTAGAAGGCTATAACTCACAAATTTGTAAGAAACTAAGTTATTTTTCTAAAACATGTGAAATCTATAAAATCATAAAAATATAAAAAATGACATGAAATATTATTTTTAGAAGGTTATAACCACAAATTTGCAACAAAATGAGTTATTTAGAGAAAACAAGCTATAATATTCTACAAGTAATAAAAAATTATGCGAAATGTTATTTTTAGAAGGCCATAACTCACAAATTTGTAGAAAAATGAGTTATTTTTCCAAAACATCTGAAATCTATAAAATCACAAAAATATCAAAAATAACATGAAATGTTATTTTCAGAAGGCTATAACCCACAAATTTACAAGAAAATGAGTTATTTAGTAAGAACATGAAAAATCTGTAATCTTCTACAAGTAATCAAAAATGATGCGAATTTTTTTTAGAAGGCTATAACTCACAAATTTGTAGAAAACTGAGTTATTTTTCTAAAACATGTGAAATCTATAAAATCACAAAAATATCAAAAATTACATGAAATATTAGTTTTAGAAGGCTATAACCCACGAATTGCAAGAAAATAAGTTATTTAGTAAAAACATGCAAAATCTATAATCTCCAACAAGTAATAAAAATGAAGTGAAATGTTATTTTTAGAAGGCTATAGCTCACAAATTTGTAGAAAAATGAGTTATTTTTCCAAAACATGCGAAATCTATAAAATCACAAAAATATCAAAAATGACACGAAATACAATTTCAAAAGGCTATAACCCACGAATTTGCAAGAAAATGAGTTATTTAGTAAAAATATGCAAAATCTATAATCTCCTACAAGTAATCAAAAATGATGTGAAATATTATTTTTAGAAGGTTATAACACACAAATTTGTAGAAAACTGAGTTATTTTTCCAAAACATGTGAAATCTATAAAATCATAAATATATAAAAAATGACATGAAATATTATTTTCAGAAGGTTATAACCCACAAATTTGCAAGAAAATGAGTTATTTAGTAAAAACAAGCTATAATATTCTACAAGTAATAATAAATTATGTGAAATGTTATTTTTAGAAGGCTATAACTCACAAATTTGTAGAAAAATGAGTTATTTTTTCAAAACATGTGAAATCTATAAAATCACAAAAACATCAAACATAACATGAAATATTATTTTCAGAAGGCTATAACCCACGAATTTGCAAGAAAATAAGTTATTTAGTAAGAACATGCAAAATCTATAATCTTCTACAAGTAATCAAAAATGATGTGAAATTTTATTTTTAGAAGGCTATAAGTTACAAATTTGTAGAAAACTGAGTTATTTTTCTTAAACATGTGAAATCTATAAAATCACAAAGATATCAAAAATGACATGAAATATTATTTGTAAAAGCCTATAACCGACGAATTTGCAAGAAAATGAGTTATTTAATAAAAACATGCAAAATCTACAATCTACTATAACTAATAAAAATGATGTGAAAATGTTATTTTTAGAAGGCTATAACTTACAAATTTTTAGAAAAATGAGTTATTTTATCAAAACATGTGAAATCTATAAAATCACAAAAACATCAAAAATAACATGAAATATTATTTTCAGAAGGCTATAACCCACGAATTTGCAAGAAAATGAGTTATTTAGTAAGAACATGCAAAATCTATAATCTTCTACAAGTAGTCAAAAATGATGTGAAATTTTATTTTTAGAAGGCTATTACTTACAAATTTGTAGAAAACTTAGTTATTTTTCTAAAACATGTGAAATCTATAAAATCACAAAATATCAAAAATGACATGAAATATTATTTTTAAAAGGCTATAACCCACGAATTTGCAAGAAAATGAGTTATTTAGTAAAAACATGCAAAATCTATAATCTCCTACAAGTAATAAAAATGATGTGAAAATGTTATTTTTAGAAGGATATAACTCACAAATTTTTAGAAAAATGAGTTATTTTTCCAAAACATGTGAAATCTATAAAATCACAAATTATCAAAAATGACATAAAATATAATTTCAGAAGGCTATAACCCACGAATTTCCAAGAAAATGAGTTATTTAGTAAAAACATGCAAAATCTATAATCTCCTACAAGTAATCAAAAATGATGTTAAATATTATTTTTAGAAGGCTATAACTCACAAATTTGTAGAAACTGAGTTATTTTTCCAAAACATGTGATATCTATAAAATCATAAAATATCAAAAATGACATGAAATATTATTTTCAGAAGGCTATAACCCACAAATTTCTAAGAAAATGAGTTATTTAGTAAAAACATGCAAAATCTATAATCTCCTACAAAAAATCAAAAATGATGTGAAATATTATTTTCAGAAGGTTATAGCTCACAAATTTGTAGAAAATTGAGTTTTTTTTCAAAAACATGTGAAATCTATAAAATCACAAAAATATCAAAAATGACATGAAATATTATTTTCAGAAGGCTATAACCCACAAATTTCCAAGAAAATGAGTTATTTAGTAAAAATATGCAAAATCTATAATCTCCTATAAGTAATCAAAAATGATGTGAAATGTTATTTTGAGAATGTTATAACTCACAAATTTGTAGAATATTGAGTTATTTTTCCAGAACATGTGAAATCTATAAAATCACAAAAATATCAAAAGTGACATTAAAAATTATTTTTAGAAGGTTATAACCCACGAATTTGCAAGAAATGAGTTATATAGTAAAAACATGCAAAATCTATAACCTCCTACAAGTAATCAAAAATGATGTGAAATTTTATTTTTAGAAGGCTATAACTCACAAGCTGAGTTATTTTTTTAAAATATGTGAAATCTATAAAATCACAAAAATATCAAAAATGACATGAAATATTATTTTGAGAAGACTATGACCCACAAATTTCCAAGAAAATGAGTTATTTAGTTAAAACATGCATAATCTATAATCTCCTATTAGTAATAAAAATGATGTGAAATGTTATTTTTAAAAGGCTATAACTCACAAATTTGTAGAAAAATGAGTTATTTTCGAGAACATGTGAAATCTATAAAATCACAAAAATATCAAAAATGACATGAAATATTATTTTCAGAAGGCTATAACCCACGAATTTCCAAGATAATGAGTTATTTAGAAAAAACATGCAAAATCTATAATCTCCTACAAGTAATCAAAAATAATGTGAAATATTATTTTTAGAAGGCTATAATTCACAAATTTGTAGAAAATTGAGTTATTTTTACAAAACATGTGAAATTTATAAAATCACAAAAATATCAAAAATGACATAAAATCTTATTTTTAGAAGGTTATAACCCACAAATTTGTAGAAAACTGAGTTATTTTTTCAAAACATGTGAAATCTATAAAATCACGAAAATATAAAAAATGACACTAAATATTATTTTAAGAAGGCTATAACCCACGAATTTCCAAGATAATAAGTTATTTAGTAAAAACATAGAAAATCTATAATCTCCTACAAGCAATCAAAAATGATGTGAAATGTTATTTTTAGAAGGATATAACTCACAAATTTCTAAAAAACTGAGTTCTTTTTCCAAAACATGTGAAATCTATAAAATCACAAAAATATCAAAAATGACATGAAATATTATTTTTAGAAGGTTATATCCCAAGAATTTTTCAACAAAATTAGTTATTTAATAAAAACATGCAAAATCTCCTACAAGTAATGAAAAACGATGTGAAATGTTATTTTTAGAAGGCTATAACTCACAAATTTGTAGAAAAATAAGTTATTTTCCAAAACATGTGAAATCTATAAAATCACAAAAATATAAAAAATGACACTAAATATTATTTTAAGAAGGCTATAACCCACAAATTTGCAAGAAAATGAGATATTTAGTAAAAACATGCATAATCTATAATCTCTTACAAGTAATCAAAAATGATGTGAAATGTTATTTTCAAAGACTATAACTCACAAATTTGTAGAAAACTGAGTTCTTTTTCCAAAACATGTGAAATCTATAAAATCACAAAAATATCAAAAATGACATGAAATATTATTTTTAGAAGGTTATATCCCAAGAATTTTTCAACAAAATTAGTTATTTAATAAAAACATGCAAAATCTCCTACAAGTAATGAAAAACGATGTGAAATGTTATTTTTAGAAGGCTATAACTCACAAATTTGTAGAAAAATAAGTTATTTTCCAAAACATGTGAAATCTATAAAATCACAAAAATATAAAAAATGACACTAAATATTATTTTAAGAAGGCTATAACCCACAAATTTGCAAGAAAATGAGATATTTAGTAAAAACATGCATAATCTATAATCTCTTACAAGTAATCAAAAATGATGTGAAATGTTATTTTCAAAGANCTAAAAAACTGAGTTCTTTTTCCAAAACATGTGAAATCTATAAAATCACAAAAATATCAAAAATGACATGAAATATTATTTTTAGAAGGTTATAACCCACGAATTTGCAAGAAAATGAGTCATTTAGTAGAAATATGCAAAATCTATAATCTCCTACAAGTAATCAAAAATAATGTGAAATATTATTTTTAGAAGGCTATAATTCACAAATTTGTAGAAAATTGAGTTATTTTTACAAAACATGTGAAATTTATAAAATCACAAAAATATCAAAAATGACATAAAATCTTATTTTTAGAAGGTTATAACCCACAAATTTGTAGAAAACTGAGTTATTTTTTCAAAACATGTGAAATCTATAAAATCACGAAAATATAAAAAATGACACTAAATATTATTTTAAGAAGGCTATAACCCACGAATTTCCAAGATAATAAGTTATTTAGTAAAAACATAGAAAATCTATAATCTCCTACAAGCAATCAAAAATGATGTGAAATGTTATTTTTAGAAGGATATAACTCACAAATTTCTAAAAAACTGAGTTCTTTTTCCAAAACATGTGAAATCTATAAAATCACAAAAATATCAAAAATGACATGAAATATTATTTTTAGAAGGTTATATCCCAAGAATTTTTCAACAAAATTAGTTATTTAATAAAAACATGCAAAATCTCCTACAAGTAATGAAAAACGATGTGAAATGTTATTTTTAGAAGGCTATAACTCACAAATTTGTAGAAAAATAAGTTATTTTCCAAAACATGTGAAATCTATAAAATCACAAAAATATAAAAAATGACACTAAATATTATTTTAAGAAGGCTATAACCCACAAATTTGCAAGAAAATGAGATATTTAGTAAAAACATGCATAATCTATAATCTCTTACAAGTAATCAAAAATGATGTGAAATGTTATTTTCAAAGACTATAACTCACAAATTTGTAGAAAACTGAGTTATTTTTCAAAAACATGTGAAATCTATAAAATCACAAAAATATCAAAAATGACATGAAATATTATTTTTAGAAGGTTATAACCCACGAATTTGCAAGAAAATGAGTTATTCAGTAGAAATATGCAAAATCTATAATCTCCTACAAGTAATGAAAAAGGATTTGAAATGTTATTTTTAGAAGGTTATAACTCACAAATTTGTAGAAAACTGAGTTATTTTTCCAGAAAATGTGAAGTTTATAAAATCACAAAACTATCAAAAATGACATTAAATATTATTTTCAGAAGGTTATAACTCACGAATTTCCAAGAAAATGAGTTATTTAGTAAAGATATGCAAAATCTATAATATTCTACAAGTAATAAAAAATTATGTGAAATGGTGTTTTTAGAAGGCTATAACTCACAAATTTGTAGAAAACTGAGTTATTTTCCAAAACATGTGAAATCTATAAAATAACAAAAATATTAAAAATGACATGAAATATTATTTTCAGAAGACTATAACCCACGAATTTCCAAGAAAATGAGTTATTTAGTAAAAACATGCATAATCTATAATCTTCTACANATGATGTGAAATGTTATTTTTTGAAGGCTATAACTCACAAATTTGTAGAAAACTGAGTTATTTTTCCAAAATATGTGAAATCTATAAAATCACAAAAATATCAAAAATGACATGAAATATTATTTTTAGAAGATTATAACCCACGAATTTGCAAGAAAATGAGTTATTCAGTAAAAATATGCAAAATCTATAATCTCCTACAAGTAATGAAAAACGATGTGAAATATTATTTTTAGAAGGCTATAATTCACAAATTTGTAGAAAATTGAGTTATTTTTCGAGAACATGTGAATTCTATAAAATCACAAAAATATCAAAAATGACATTAAATATTATTTTTAGAAGGTTTATAACTCACGAATTTCCAAGAAAATGAGTTATTTAGTAAAGACATGCAAAATCTATAATATTCTACAAGTAATAAAAAATTATGTGAAATTGTGTTTTTAGAAGGGTATAACTCACAAATTTGTAGAAAACTGAGTTATTTTTCCAAAACATGTGAAATCTATAAAATAACAAAAATATCAAAAATGACATGAAATATTATTTTTAGAAAGTTATAACCCATGAATTTGCAAGAAAATGAGTTATTTAGTAGCAACATGCAAAATCTATAATCTCCTACAAGTATTAAAAATAATAGGAAATGTTATTTTTAGAAGGCTATAACTAACAAATTTGTAGAAAAATGAGTTATTTTTCCAAAACATGTGAAATCTATAAAATCACAAAAATATCAAAATTGACATGAAATTTTATTTTTAGAAGGTTATAACCCACGAATTTGCAAGAAAATGAATTATTTAGTAAAAACATGTAAAATCTATAATCTCCTACAAGTAATCAAAAACGATGTGAAATGTTATTTTTAGAAGGTTGTAACTCACAAATTTGTAGAAAAATGAATTATTTTTCCAAAACATGTGAAATCGGTAAAATCACAAAAATATCAAAAATGACATGAAATATTATTTTTAGAAGGTTATAACCCACGAATTTGCAAGAAAATGAGTTATTTAGTAAAAACATGCAAAATCTAAAATCTCCTACAAGTAATAAAAATGATGTGAAATGTTATTTTTAGAAGGCTATAACTCACAAAATGAGTTATTTTTACAAAACATATGAAAACTATAAAAATCACAAAAATATCAAAAATAACATGAAATATTATTTTCAGAAGGCTATTACCCACGATTTGCAAGAAAATGAGTTATTTAGTTAAAGCATGCAAAATCTATAACCTCCTACAAGTAATCGAAAATGATGTGAAATTTTATTTTTAGAAGGCTATAACTCACAAATTTGTAGAAAACAAAGTTATTTTTCTAAAACAGGTGAAATCTATAAAATCACAAAAATATCAAAAATGACATGAAATATTATTTTAAGATGGCTATAACCCACAAATTTGCAAGAAAATGAGTTATTTAGTAAAAACATGCAAAATCTATAATCTCCTACAAGTAATAAAAATGATGTGAAATGTTATTTTTAGAAGGCCATAACTCACAAATTTGTAAAAAAATGTGTTATTTTTCCAAAACATATGAAAACTATAAAAATCACAAAAATATCAAAAATGACATGAAATATTATTTTCAGAAGGCTATAACCCGGGAAATTAAAAGAAAATGAGTTATTTAGTTAAAACATGCAAAATCTATTACCTCCTATAAGTAATCAAAAATGATGTGAAATTTTATTTGTAGAAGGTTATAACTCACAAATTTGTAGAAAACTAAGTTATTTTTATAAAACAGGTGAAATCTATAAAATTACAAAAATATCAAAAATGACATGAAATATTATTTTTATAAGGCTATAACTCACAAATTTGCAAGAAAATGAGTTATGTAGTAAAAACATGCATAATCTATAATCTCCTACAAGTAATCAAAAATGATGTGAAATGTTATTTTTAGAAGACTATAACTCACAAATTTGTAGAAAACTGAGTTATTTTTCCAAAACATGTGAAATCTATAAAATCACAAAAATATCAAAAATAACATGAAATATTACTTTTAGAAGGTTATAACCCACGGATTTGCAAGAAAATAAGTTATTTAGTAAAAACATGCAAAATCTATATCTCCTACAAGTAATAATAAATGATGTGAAATATTATTTTTAGAAGGCTATAACTCACAAATTTGTAGAAAAATGAGTTGTTTTTCCAAAACATGTGAAATCTATAAAATCACAAAAATATCAAAAATGACATGAAATGTTATTTTCAGAACGCTATAAGCCACGAATTTCCAAGAAAATGAGTTATTTAGTAAAAAACATGCAAAATCTATAATCTCCTACAAGCAATCAAAAATGATGTGAAATGTTATTTTTAGAAGGATATAACTCACAAATTTCTAAAAAACTGAGTTATTTTTCCAAAACATGTGAAATCTATAAAATCACAAAAATATCAAAAATGACATGAAATATTATTTTAAAAAGGTTATTACCCACGTATTTGCAAGAAAATGAGTTATTTAGTAAAAACAGGCAAAATCTATAATCTCCTACAAGTAATCAAAAATGATGTGAAATGTTATTTTTAGAAAGTTATAACTAAAAAATTTCTAGAAAACTGAGTTATTTTTCCACAACATATAAAATCTATAAAATAACAAAAATATCAAAAATGACATGAAATATTATTTTTCGAAGGTTATAACCCACAAATTGGCAAGAAAATGAGTTATTTAGTAAAAACATGTAAAATCTATAATCTCCTATAAGTAATAAAAATGATGTGAAATATTAATTTTCGAAGGCTATAACTCACAAATTTGTAGAAAAATGAGTTGTTTTTCCAAAACATGTGAAATCTATAAAATCACAAAAATATCAAAAATGACATGAAATGTTATTTTCAGAACGCTATAAGCCACGAATTTCCAAGAAAATGAGTTATTTAGTAAAAAACATGCAAAATCTATAATCTCCTACAAGCAATCAAAAATGATGTGAAATGTTATTTTTAGAAGGATATAACTCACAAATTTCTAAAAAACTGAGTTATTTTTCCAAAACATGTGAAATCTATAAAATCACAAAAATATCAAAAATGACATGAAATATTATTTTAAAAAGGTTATTACCCACGTATTTGCAAGAAAATGAGTTATTTAGTAAAAACAGGCAAAATCTATAATCTCCTACAAGTAATCAAAAATGATGTGAAATGTTATTTTTAGAAAGTTATAACTAAAAAATTTCTAGAAAACTGAGTTATTTTTCCACAACATATAAAATCTATAAAATAACAAAAATATCAAAAATGACATGAAATATTATTTTTCGAAGGTTATAACCCACAAATTGGCAAGAAAATGAGTTATTTAGTAAAAACATGTAAAATCTATAATCTCCTATAAGTAATAAAAATGATGTGAAATATTAATTTTCGAAGGCTATAACTCACAAATTTGTAGAAAAATTAGTTATTTTTCCAAAACATGTGAAATCTATAAAATCATAAAAATATCAAAAATGACATGAAATATTATCTTCAGAAGGCTATAACCCACGAATTTGCAAGAAAATGAGTTATTTAGTAAGAATATGTAAAATGTATAATCTCCTACAAGTAATAAAAAATTATGTTAAATGTTATTTTTAGAAGGCTATAACTTACAAATTTGTAGAAAACTGAGTTATTTTTCCAAAACATGTTAAATCTATAAATTTATAAAAATATCAAAAATGACATGAAATATTATTTTTAGAAGGTTATAACCCACAAATTTTTCAACAAAATTAGTTATTTAATAAAATTATGCAAAATCTGTGATCTATTACAAGTAATTAAAGATGATCTGAAATGTTATTTTAGAGGGCTATAACTTACAAATTCGTAGAAATTGAGTTATTTTTCCAAAACATGTAAAATCTATAAAATCACAAAAATATCAAAAATGACATTAAATATTATTTTTAGAAGGCTATAACCCACGAATTTGCAAGAAAATGAGTCATATAGTAAAAATATGCAAAATCTATAACCTCCTACAAGTAATCAAAAATGATGTGAAATTTTATTTTTAGAAGGCTATAACTCACAAATTTGTAGAAAACTAAATTATTTTTCCAAAACATATGAAATCTATAAAATCACAAAAATATCAAAAATAACATGAAATATTATTTTTAGAAGGTTATAACCCACAAATTTGTAAGAAAATGAGTTATTTAGTAAAAACATACAAAATCTATAATCTCCTACAACTAATCAAAAATGATGTGAAATGTTAATTTTAGAAGGTTATAACTCACAAATTTGTAGAAAACTGAGTTATTTTTCCAAAACATGAAAAATCTATAAAATCACAAAAATATCAAAAATGAAATGATATATGATTTTTAGAAGGTTATAACCCACAAAATTTTCAACAAAATTAGTTATTTAATAAAAACATACAAAATATATAATATCTTACAAGTAATTAAAAATGATCTGAAATGTTATTTTTGAAGGCTATAACAGACAAATTTGTAGAAAACTAAATTATTTTTCCAAAACATATGAAATCTATAAAATCACAAAAATATCAAAAATAACATAAAATCTTATTTTAGAAGGTTATAACTCACGAATTTTTTAACAAAATTAGTTATTTAACAAAAACATGCAAAATTTATAATCTCTTACTTTTAATTAAAAATGATGTGAAATGTTATTTTTAGAAGGCTATAACTTATAAACTTGTAGAAAACTCAGTTAATTTTCCAAAACATATGAAATCTGTAAAATCACAAAAAATATCAAAAATTAAAAGATTATTTTTAGAAGGTTATAACCCATAAATTTGCAAGAAAATAAGTTATTTAATAAAAACATGCAAAATCTATAATCTCCTACAAGTAACAAAAAATGATGTGAAATATTATTTTTAGAAGGCTATAACTAACAAATTTGTAAAAAATGAGTTATTTTTCCAAAACATGTGAAATCTATAAAATCACAAAAATATCAAAAATGGCATGAAATATTATTTCTAGAAGGTTATAACTCACAAATTTGCAAAAAATTGAGTTATTTAGTAAAAACATGAAAAATCTATAATCTCCTACAAGTAATCAAAAACAATGTGAAGTATTATTTTTAAAAGGTTATAGCTCACAAATTTGTAGAAAAATGAGTTATTTTTTAAAACATGTGAAATTTATAAAATCATAAAAATATCAAAAATTACTTGAAATATTATTTTAGTAAAAACATGCAAAATGCAATATATAACCCACGAATTTTGCAAGAAAAATGAGTTATTTAGTAAAAACATGCAAAATCTATAATCTCTTAGAAGTAATTAAAAATGATCTGAAATGTTATTTTGAGAAGGCTATAACTCACAAATTGTAGAAAATGAGTTATTTTTCAAAACATGTGAACTCTATAAAATCACAAAAATATCAAAAATGACATAAAATACTATTTTTATAAGATTATAACTCACGAATTTGCAAGAAAACGAGTTATTTAGTAAAAACATGCAATATCTATAATCTCTTACAAGTTATCAAAAATGATGTAAAATATTATTTTTAGAAGGCTATAACTCACAAATTTGTAGAAAAATGAGTTATTTTCCAAAACATGTGAAATGTATAAAATCACAAAAATATCAAAAATGACGTGAAATATTATTTTTAGAAGGTTATAACCCACGAATATGCAAGAAAATGAGTTATTTAGTAAAAACATGCAAAATCTATAATCTCCTAAAAGTTATCAAAAATGATGTGAAATGTTATTTTTAGAAGACTATAACTCACAAAATTATAGAAAAATAAGTTATTTTTCTAAAACATGTGAAATCTATTAAATCATAAAAATATCAAAAATGACATGAAATACTATCTCATCGCTCTTATACTCTTGACGTTGAACATATTTGGTTGGTCGATCAAGCAGATCATTAATGTGATTCAGGTAAGTCTGTTCCAGAAGTATTCAGCCCCTCAAATAGCATATGTATGCATTTCTGGTTCTTATGGGCTTCTTGTTTTCAATGGTCGCTTGGACAGATGAAAACAGCTGCAAATGTTTGTGTCCTGTATGACATAGAGAAACAGCATAAGCCCTAACGTATATTGTATGACATAGAGAAACAGCATAAGCCCCGACATATAATGCTTTCTGAATCGTGTGTTAACTCTTTTCTTACATGTTGTGTACATACGGATCCATCTTATTTACTTGTTCGATGTAGATAAACTCTTGTCTTTGTTTTCCAACCTTGGATCCGTAATTAGAGGGAAATGTCATTTTTGTTTTATATACGTATAAGAATCACAAGTGGCCCAAAAGAATTACAAGAGTGGCCGAAAAGAGTTACAAAAGCAGCCCAGAAGAGTTACAAGAGCGGCCCAGAAGTGTTACAAGAGCGGCCCAGAAGAATAAGCAACGAAAAAAACGCAAGAGACAGAGATTACACAGTATCTCTTGTCTGACATAATTTTCCTCACTTCTCAAGCCTTAACATAGCACACTATAACCAGGAATTTTTTGAATTCCACCTTGTATCATGGCTTTCCTTAGCTCTTCGGCTACTGACCAGTTATTATTAAAAGCATTCAATGTTGACAATGCTACATAGTGACCAGAGTGTTGAGGCTGCAGTTCTATAAGTTGTTTGCCTACTTTGTTTCCTACTTCAGAATCCTCATGAATCTTGCAAGCACCCAATAGAGCTCCGAGAACAGAAGCATCAGGCTCCAATGGCAAATTCCTAATGAAATTAACCGCATCAACCAATAGTCCACCTCTACCAATGAGATCAACCATGCAACCGTAATGCTCTGATGTTGGAATGATCTTGTACTCGCTACATATGGAAGTAAACAACTGGATACCTAAGTCCACAAGTTTAGATCGAGCACAAGCCGTGAGTACTGCAAGTAAAGTAATCCCATTTGGATGCACATTCATCGATCTCATCATCTCAAACATCTCTAGCGCTTGCTCATGTCTACCATTAGAGGCAAAAGCTGATATTATGGCATTCCAAGCGCAAACCTTTTTATCATAAATTTGATTGAAAATGGTCAATGCCATCTCCAAGTCACCGGCTTTTCCATACAGATCGAGCAAAGCAGTTCCCAAAATAGTAGTAAGGATGATCTCTTTCCTCATAACATATCCATGAATCTGCTTCCCCAATCGAACACCTCCTTGATCCAACTTAGCACATGAAGAAAGTACACTAACAAAAGTAGCCTCATTCGGTGTTATCATCACACAATCATTTTCTATCATCTCACCAAAAAGCATTACAGCTTCTGCGTGTAACCCGTTCTTACCAAACCCATTAATAACGCTAGTCCAAGAGACCACATCAGTAACAGGCATTCTCCGAAATAACTCGAAAGCAGAATCCATCGCTCTGTTTCTTCCACAAGCGTCAAGTATACTGTTATAAGCTACAACACAAGGGTCTACAATATCGTCAAACATCTTCCTTGAGCTCTTCAAACTACCAATTTCAGCATAGAATCGAACAAAAGAAGTCTGAACATATGGGTCCCATAATATACCTCTTTTAAGAGCTTGACCATGTAAGGCAACACCTGAAGAAACAGAGAAAGATGATGAAGCTGCTTTTATCAATGAAGGGAAAGTGAGGTTGATTGGTTGCACTTGGCTTGCAAGCATGTGGGTGAAGAGAGCAAGAGAAGTCTTGTATTGCTCTGCGGTGAGATAGGATCGAATGAGAGTGTTGTAGATGAATTTCGTCTTCCATCTCGAAGCGACCAATGCGTTGCTAGTAAATAGAACAGTGTGAATCTGCTTAATCTGGTGTGAGGAGTTAAAGAAACGTTGGAGAAGATGAAGCGCATCCTCAGGAGACAAACTGGAACTCGAAATCGAAGTACAACGCATGCAATTTCTACAAAGATGTAGCAATCTACAAAACAAAAGATGATAACTTTAAATTCTGCAAATTCAAAAATTATATGAAACCCGAATACAGAAAACAGACGAGCAAATTAAGCAATTGGTGCGATTAAGGCAATTTACCTTGAGATTAGGGTTCCTAGCTCTTGGAAAAGTATAAGGAAGATAAGAAAAATGAAGAAAAACGAAATGAACAAGAGAGACACGGGTTTTAATTAAACTATATGCTCTTCCGATCCCAGCTTGTGTTTTTAACAGTAAACCGACTTTTTTGGTTTGACCAAAATTGAGTACTGAAGCAGCAATTCGATTATTCATAATCTCAACATTGGCACAATTATTACAACATAAAGTTTGCTTAACAAGCACGGTATCAAATCCATGAATACAAAATTACATTACATTAAAGGAAGATATAAAAGATTTGTATAAAAGCAAAACAAAAACTCGAACATAAGTGTTTAAAGAGAATGAATTGCGGCAATGAACTGGAAGGTTTCTTCATCTTTTACTGCTTTTTCTGCACAACATTCTCTAAATACCATTTATAAGTTTGGCTGAGACCATCTTCCATAGTAATCTTCGGTGTCCATCCCAAAGATGCGAGCTTTGAGTTATCCATGAGTTTCCGTGGTGTCCCGTCTGGTTTTGTGCTATCCCAAACAAGCTTTCCTTTAAAGCCAACAACTTGTTTCACCAACTCAGCTAATTCTTTGATAGTTACTTCAACACCACTTCCTACATTCACATGCTCGAATCCGCTGTATTGATCCATCAAGAAAACACAAGCATCAGCCAAATCATCGACATGCAAAAACTCCCTCAAAGGGCTACCGCTTCCCCATACAACAACTTGGTCTGCATTGTTGGCTTTAGCTTCATGGAATCTCCTCATAAGAGCAGGAAGCACATGGGAATTCTCCGGGTGGAAATTGTCGTTTGGACCGTAAAGATTTGTGGGCATACCAGAGATTGCATCCCATTGATGCTGAATCCGGTAAGCCTGACACATCTTAATCCCTGCAATCTTGGCCACTGCGTACCACTCGTTTGTAGGTTCAAGTGGACCAGTGAGAAGAGCGGATTCGGGAATGGGCTGAGGAGCTAATTTGGGGTAGATACAAGAGGAACCGAGGAAGAGGAGTTTCTTCACACCATTTTGATAAGCAGAGTGGATCACATTGGTCTGGATTTGGAGATTGACACCAATGAAATCAGCTGGGTATGTGTTGTTGGCATGAATGCCACCGACTTTAGCTGCAGCGAGGATGACATAAACCGGTTTCTCTGTAGCGAAGAATGATTCAACATCGGATTGGTTAGTGAGATCAAGCTCGGAATGGGTTCGAAGGACGAGATTTGTGAAACCCTGATCCTGGAGCTTGCGGACAATGGCGGATCCAACCAATCCCCTGTGTCCAGCCACAAAGATCTTGGCTGATTTCTCAGACATAAACGAACCTGATTTCATCTCTGCACAAGATTACGACAAATCAAAGACCTAGGCTTTCAGGTTTTGGCACGAAACCTAGTATCAATTTCCACTAACAGCTTCTGAATCAAAATTTCTCGTCATCGTATGAAACCTTAAATTCATTGAGACATAAAGAAAGAGATGAAATTTGACAATTGGCGTACCTGATCCTGTAGCGTCTGCCATTGTGTTGAGTTTTCAACTACGAGAAGATGAGAAAGAAAGAAAGGGACTTTGACTGCTCTATATAACAGTTGAAGAACAAAAGCGTAGATTTGTTGGTAAAGTTGACATCCCTCGGAGTATGGAAGCAAGGTGGAGGCGATCTGAAAATCCGCCGGCAATCTGTGAAACACGTTGTCCACAAATTTTTTAGTTCAACTTATCAAATCCAAGCCCAATGGGCTTTAAAACAAGTCATCTCAGTCTCGGCCCATTTTGTTTACTTTCCCTCATTAAGCCGAGGTAATTGGACTAAGTTTTTGATGGATGTTACATGCAAATGGCAGGGTACATGAGAGTTCTCTTGAACTGCATTGCTTTTGCTGTGTGCTTCTCCAACAAGACACTCTTCTCGCTCTTATACTTTTACAGGTGAGACAATCCCTGTGGTACTGATTACAATAGTGGCCCAGAAGAGTTACAAGAGCGGCCCAGAAGTGTTACAAGAGTGGCCCAGATACAACAACTGACAAAAAAGACAAGAGACAGAGGGAAGCAAATCGGAATGGAGATGGTGATGGAGGAGGAGAAAGAGATCTCCTTTTCCTAAAAATGGAGAAGTACGGCTTGTCCCTCGAATTTATGGACCTTGGATTGAAAGAGGTTGAGATTCTTGTTCAATTTGGAACCTTTCATCTCTAACTGCCCTAGCCTCCCTGCCACCACCGTCACCTTCTCTCGGCATTCTTTGATTTCCTTTTCTCTCCTCACCAGCTCCGCCGTCATCTCCTCCAACTCTCCCTTCCTCGCCTTCAGGTCTCCCTCACACTCCTCTCTCTCTACCTTTGCCGCTTCGTACTGCCCAAAATACTCTACTGCCTCCCTCAGCTCTGCCACCGCTGTCTTCAGCCACGACACATCTATCTTCACTGACTCCATATCCTTCACCACCGCTGCCATCTCCGCCACCCTTGTTTTTGTCAGGTCCTTCAGCACCGTCGATTTCAGCTCCATCACCACTGCCGCTAGTGATTCCAGGTAATACGACCTTGTTGCCATCGATTGTAGCTTTGACGAGGCTGCTATGTCTCCGTGCTTCTCTATGATCCCCTGCACCGTTTCGGATACGCTTAACCTCACTTTATAATTTGCCACGGATACGTAAGCCTCAGAGATCATTGACTGATTCTCTTCCTTGCTGGTTTCATAGTTCTTAAGTCCTCTCATTTTCGCTATCTCCTGCATTGTGAAGCTCTGAGACTCGTCTGGTAGCTCCGGTGGCTCGAATTGCTTGTCTTGCTCATAGCTTTCGGCAGCAACGATTTGGTAGTTGTGGTGAACCGGCTGCAGTTAAACAAAATGCATATCACTTTTAGGCATTCTTCTTCTGAAAATTTCAAGATTGAGAGAGCAAAGGATTCACACCGTGCTATTCGCTGAACGAAGTGGGGTGCGAATCTCTGGATAGAGGAAGGTGGAGTTATTATCGTCGCTGCTGGATGAATAGTATGGTCCATGAGCTGGGCTCCGTGGAGCGCTATACCACGGTGGTACGGCGCCATCTGGCTCATACATTGCCTCAAATTGCTCATCATCGTGGTGGTTTCTACGACTGTCAGGCTGCAACCAATTCGAGAGCAAATTTTATATTTAAGTGGAATTTATTGTTTAATCACCAAGAGGAAGCTGAAGCGAGAAAACAATAAAGTTAGCTAAGACTTGAGTTTTTGAGTACCGTTCTGTGTGATTGTGGCGGTGGTGACCGGCTTGCAGCTGGATGAAATGGGCTTGGTGGAGAGCTGTGTCGCGGGGTTACATCGCCATCTCCCTCATACAGATCCTCAGTTTGCTCTTTACCAGGGTTACTATGATGGTCAGGCTACAGAATTAGAAGAACGAATTCCATGGTTAATATCAGTGAATAGAATTTGAATTACTTATCTCTAGAAAGAAGCTAACAGTGAGAAAACTGGAATTTTTGAGTACCGTTATGTATGCTGCAGGATGAAATGGGCTCGGTGGAGACCTGCTTCGCGGTATTACATCACCATCTCGCTCGTACAGGTCTTCATAGTGCTCTTTAGCATGTTTACTACGACGATCAGGCTGCAATTAAAACTTTGTTGATGTCATCTACGTGGCTAATT
Source organism: Lepidium aucheri (assembly GCA_900406435.1). NCBI lineage: Eukaryota > Viridiplantae > Streptophyta > Magnoliopsida > Brassicales > Brassicaceae > Lepidium > Lepidium aucheri. The sequence continues at coordinate 36,364 of OVBA01000022.1, read as the reverse complement.
GTTTACTCAAGAATTACGAGCAAGACTTACTGTTCTGGACGGTGGTGGAGAGCGGCTTCCAGCTGGATGAAATGGGCTCGCTGGAGCACTATTCTGCAGAATGGTGTTGGCCTCAGGCTCATACATTGCCTCGTAATGATCTCTATTGTGGTCTCTGCGGCGATCAGGCTGAAATCAAGCAACAAGACCAATGTATGTGAAGCGTTCAGTGATTGATAGGTTTGAATAAGAATAGAATCATCAGACGTTTAAGTTTTGAGTACCGTGCGGTATGGAGAGGGAGAAGGGCTTCTAAACGGGTGAAATGGGCTGGCATTGCTTTGGGTATCAACTTCATACATTTGTTGATCCTGGTGTTCTTGACTATAATCGGTTGATTTCCTAGGACGTTCAGGCTGCAATGTTAGAGAGAACAGAAGGTGGAGTCAGCATCATTGAATTATAAAAGACTCGAATCAGAGGAAGCAAAAAACTACCGTGCGGTTTCCAGCTGGATGAAATGGGCTCGAAGGACGCTCGGGCTGCAGTTGAAAAAGGCAAACTCAGTATACAATGTTAGGTCCAAAGAAGCAGTTGGTTTGGCGAAGGAAATAAATAGAGTACCGTGCCGTATCCGTATACGGGAGGCCTAGGGTGGGAGTTGGGGATGCGTTCAGACGCCGGCTGTTTCCTGTACAATCTTTGGTCATCAGAGATGGGGAAATCGTACTCCGTTTCTGCTTTTTTGTTGGAGAGATACGAAGGTGGTGGCAATCTACCGCCAGAGGCATGAGGAGGGGTCGCTGGATTGCTCTTGCTCACATTTTTTTTGCCGAAAAGTCCTGAAATGGTCAACGTTGGGTTTCTTTAATGGATGATATCAAATCAAAAAGTCTAGCCTTTCACATCTCCGGCAAGAGCTAAACATACGGAGAGCGAAAAAGGGGTTACCTGGTGATCTTTTTCCATCTTTCTTTGCTTTGCTTGAAGTGAAGAAGTCCATTTTTGGGTTGAGGATGGGATAAACCGGATTGACAAAATAATCTGTGTGTTAACCGGAGACTTTATTAAATAACATGACAAGACTATACAGTAGGAAATAGATGCAGGAATGATAAACAAGAGTAATGGTACCAACTGGATGATCTGAGTTGCCGGAGAAGGAGAGGGAAAGACTTTGATTCGTTTATTTTTCTTCAACGCGTCATATGTGAGTCACTGCAATTACTTGTGTATATAAGATATATATCCAATGAACAATGCTTATTGATTGAAGTCTACGATAACCATTCATTTGACTTTGACTTTTACAAACTGACAAATTATCTTATAATATTCTTTTAATTAGTCAGATCTTCATCATTAAACCATCGATTTCGTTTTCTTTGTAGCAGCAAGTAGTAGCAGCCATGACTTGGTCAATCATTGTTGCCTACCTTCCTTTGCTCAAATGGGCTCATAATCAATCTCGAAATGGGCCACACAGCGAATGAAAGATAAACTCCTCCTAAAACTTTTTGTTTTTCTCTTTTCTGTTTTTGATAAAAAAACCTTATCGCTTGTTTAGTATTTGAGCTGAGATTGTTGTCATAAGTGAACGATCTGACATTGTTTGTGGCTTCATTAATTCTTTTTATTCAGAGCAAATGTAAGATAAAGTAAAAGACAAGTACACAGTTATTGAGTAGCTTGATGCAAAGGTGAAAACTGGTTCGTAGTCTACAGAATGAGAAGTAACACAAGCTTTTGATCCTGCTTGCTCTTTGAGAATCAAGGGACAAGGCTTCCGCAATCGAAATGAGACTTTTTCAGTTGCAACCGAGAAAGGAAAGAAGACAAGAACTTGTCTCGTAACAGGTTCATCAACGTCCCTCTGCTTTGTTGTAGATAGCCTACAACATAGGCCGTAGTTATAAGATCAATGCTTCTCCATTTCCTTTCTCTTGCATACTTATTCAAACCTTCTTCAATCCGTTTATAGCTCTCGTCTTCACCTTCTGTTTCGCCTTTCAGATTCTTAGCATTTATAGCTTCACCGAGACAACGAGCGAGGATGACTGCATCCTCCATGGCTGAGCAACCGCCTTGTCCAATCTCAGGAGTCATTGGGTGTAGTGCATCCCCTGCAACGCATACGTTATCTCTTGTGATGTTTGTCCATAGGAGTTCCCATGGAGGTCGGTACTTTAGTTGAGACATCACTATGCTATCAAGATCGGCGGTCTCCACGACACTCTTAATGTTGCTAGGTAAATCTTTGAGCTTGTACAGCACAAAGTCTTTAATGTTTTCTGGAGCTGTCTTCTTATCTAACAAGCGCAAGAGGAGAGTCAAAGACAGTAAGAAGATATGAAGATATCAAATATAGTTCCCTTTTACCTATTTCAGTAGAAGTGTGGGTTAGGAACCAGTAGATAGTTTTGTGGTCACAGGGGATAAAACCTGAACGAACACCTTCTCCACCAAACTGGAAGAACTTTTTCCCAAATTCGTGGCCTTCTGGGAAATGTGTGAGCCCTCGGATTGCAAACCGGGAAGTTTTAGCCGGATTCTTGAAGCCTAACCACTTACCAACCATTGACTTCACGCCATCGCACCCTATCAGAATCTGAATGTCGTTTAGAGACCCTAGAATTGGGTTACAAGACCAGCCTTGGTTCTTTTACAGAGGACTAGTACCTTGGTTTTGAGAATGGTGCCATCGGAGAGATGGACCATCTTGTAGTGTCCAGACAATTCGATATGAACTAACTTAGACGAAAACCTTATGGTCCCTTGAGGCAACTCATCCGCTAAAGTCTCTAACAACAGTTTCCTTTGTACGCACCGAGTCTCATATTCTCTGAACAAACCAACTCACACAAGATTCGAAATACTCTTCTTTTGCTATAAACATTAATAGATATGTTTTGTGCAGAGAAGAAGAGAAACATACTCGGATTCTGGAAACATCATCTCTTTAGGAGTATTTCCTGCAGAAATTGATCCCACCACCCACCTGCATCATAACTTGCCTTGTTACAGATTGATTGATATGAATGATTACAATAATAGGGTGTGTTAGTTTGATACCCTTCAAGGCGGTCATGGAGATTACGAACATGCTGTGAAACTCCGAGAGCTTCCATGGCCTTCCAAGCATTGAACCAAGTCGTAAAAGCAAATCCTGTCACTCTCAGTTCGTCCCAAGATTCCAGCACCGTGCTTCTGATCCCAAGCCTGTGTGACACAGACACACACCACTTTTGTCAACTTACTTTGCTTATAATAACTCAAACGTAGCTACTTCCTTACCTGTGGAGTCCAACGGCGGTGGAAAGGCCGGAGATTCCGGCGCCGACGATCACGATATCTTGGGTGCCTTCTTGTTCCATGATGCGATGATGATCTATGAAAGAAAGCTCTGCTTTTCTTCCTCTCTTTTTGTTGAAGTTAGAGAAACAAAATCTATATGGAGGAAAATGGCAAGTCAAACAAGGCAACTGTTTCGAGGCAGGCGGCCACAGTGATAGAAAATACATTTTTTTCTCCTTTTTAATAGTATTATAAAAGATGTAATATGAAGAAAAGAGTTAGAAACATCGTTGATACTCAAGCACGTGTGAGGAAATTATTACAGACAGATAGATTACACTGACTTAGTAGCTCTGCATACTTGAACAAATCAAGGTTCAACGAAACGTATAAGGAGGATCAAAGAAAAAGCTGACGAGAAGTCTTGCGTTTTTGTAAACCGTTCCTGCTCGATCGTGAAGCCGGACGGCTCTTACACCGGACTTTAGATCCTGTAGAGGAAGACATGTCTGTCCAGCGAAATCATTCTGGGTGTCATTGTCGTAGTCTTGGACTCTCAACCACAAAAGCGCCAGTTCTGGAACAGAAAGCTGAAACAGAAAGTCGCTCTTGCTCCATATAGGAAACCACTGATCCACAGCTATTTCTGTTCTGCACGACACTGTGTCTCTGGGAACTCCTGCAATTCCTATCTGATGCAACACACAATTCCAGTCTACTCTTTGAATGGATGTGGATCAACGAGAAGTGGGGTCTATTTGGAAACGTGTTGTTGTTGTTGTTACCTTTACGAAGAAATCTGGAGGAGAGTATTGATCGAAGTGAGTCTGAGGAAAATCCAAATCCCATCCTTGGCCTGTGTAGATCTTCACCTTAAGAGTGCTCTTAATGGGAAGCCTTTTGTAGGGGTTGAAAAGTGTATGCTCAAGCAAAATGCGAGGCTTTTTAACGTAACCACATCCACCATTGGCCTTGAACATTCCTTGCATTAGCCATAGTTGCTTTCCATGTCCCTTTTTCAACACAAACTCAACCATTTTATATCGAGTTACAGTATCATAAATGTATTCAAGAGCAGCCACTTACTTGCATGTTAAAAGCAACCATTTGAGCACCGTGTGTCCACCCAACAAGAGGATCGAAGTTTGACGAATCCACTCTGCTAGCCTTTGGATATATCCTCAGAAGATTCCTCTGTGTAAACCTGCCATTTAACTATGATCAAAGGTCCAACATTTCGGCTCATCTTATCTCAATCCCACTCTATATTTATTTACCTTACAACATCCGTTCCTTTGGTTCTAACAAGAGTCTCTAGCCACTGCTCGTCCATGCTAATCCGTCGAGGTCTCTCTGGCTCATCACTCAAGCAATCCTTTAAAGGATCTTTGCAGTTCCCAGCATGAATTGCGATCAAGTCTCTATATCCTACAGCTTCACTCTCTTCGTCCTCATCTTCTTCCTCATCTTCTTCTTCAATAATCTTGTTTTCTCCTCTCCAAGCCATATTACTACTCTGTTACAACAGAGAAAATTTATGAGTGTTTGCAAAATCATTCTCATTTCGTCTTAAATCATTTCTTCTTACACTCGCTGGTCCCCTCCATGAAGTCTCTCTACCCATCGGAGTTCTTGTGATCTGTACAGTTTGGCTCTTAAGATACTTCTTTGGAGGCTTTGTAGAGATCAGAATCTTCTTTTTAAGTTCTTCTGGTGATGGAAAATGCTTAGAACTCTCTGAGCCACAACGAAACAACATCCCTCTGAATGTTTTTGTTAACATCTACAGACATAAAACCACTTGAGATTGTAAATAACCTTTTCTCAAATTACGAAATCCTTTGTTCTGAAAAAAAACATCTCACCTTAGCAACTTTCCCTTGAAGATTTGGAGACAAATGATCTTCGAGAGTGATCATGACAGGATAGTCCGACACATGAAACGCGTTTTCCTTTATGGCAGTGAGACATTTCTGCAGATCTTCATGCGATGTAAGTGTTCTGACGAGACAACCAAAAACACAGAGCCTGAGATGACAAACTCTTATAAAAAGTTTTGTTGATTCGTTAGAGGGAGAGGAACCAACCCGCCATGACGAACTTCAGCAGCGTTACCAGAAGGGTTAGGCCATAAGTCAAGCTCAATCACCTTGACGCCTTTTCTGAGAGCCTGCACGATCGGTTGTACGCTGCTTTTGCTGTTCACTTGATTGCCAGTCAAGTAAGAGTTGTGTCCCGTGTACACAAAGTAATGCGATAACGGAGCTTTCATGTCATCATGCACCTTAATCCGAATCAAGAACATATATATCAAACCATTTTGAATTAAAAAAAAAAAAGTCGATATAATAAGTAAAAACATACTTGGCCTGACTCAGGAAGAGGAGAGTTGGTGTCGCTAAAGAGGTAGCGATAGAAGGCGTTGAGATGAATAAGTCCATGGTGATGAAAAACGTTGTGGTGTTTAAGACTGTGGAAGATATCCTGCACGTAGTCCAAACCAGCGTGCCGTTCTCCTTGGACTTGAATCAGAAATCGTAGAAGATCATCGGGAGACATCTTGCCATGTCTTGAGTAAGCTTCGAAGAGTCTCTTAATGCTCACTGGTGGTTGTCTGGTTCTCTCCTTGAAGCTTCTGCTACAACAGAAACACACTTTGAAACTCTCCGACATTTCTTTCTTATTCCTTGCTGATCTACTCTGAAAACATATACACACACAGACACATAATATATGATGCACATTTAAAGTGATGATGACGAATATATGCTCTTGTTCGTATTTCAAGAACGTGTCACAGTATTACAATTAATAAATCATTGTTAAATTGAAATTAAACGTGTTTATGGCTGTGGAAACCTTGTAAAAGATGAACATATTAATGAATGGGTCCGATGAAAACATGTTGTGACACCTTTTGTAATGGTAATGGGCATATATACTCTGCCTTTTTGATGTGCAGATTAAAGGGAGCACTAAGAGCAGTATCAGATTTCATATTTTGTAAGACTTGAATTTTCAAGCAAACAAAGTAGCCATAAAAAAATATATTCTACTTTGGTGAATTCATCAATAAAAAAAGTGAAGGTAGAGAGTGGTTGGATAATGAAGTATGTATGAATGATGGAAGCTATGTTCTGTATGTAGGGACCTTCTCTAAGACTACAACACCACCCTCCTTCTCTCTTGGCTCTATTATTATTATTGATTATTGTAGATTTTGTATCTTTATGAAGCAATTTATAAGTTCACTTACGTATACAATGTAATATATTGGCACTGGATCATGGAGAGTATAAGCTTAATTACGGATTCACGTACATTCTCATGGCTCAAATTAGCTTACAATATTGATAGGTTTTGATCATTATGGTAGACGTAATCATGTTTTAAAAATCACGGTTTAAATTTGTTATTTGGATTTAAGTTTTTGAAAATATTTGCTGGGTTGTTCTATTATTGGTACTGCAAAAGTGAAAATAAGAACAAAGAGTCTGATGGAAAGAAAGAGCCAAATATAGTGCTACATTCATTATTATTTAATTAAATTATGTTAGGTAAAGTGACATATCTCACTTTATCCCTATCACTTTCCGGTCCCTATTTTAATTTTAATAATAAAAAATTACAAAAAAATTAATATTGAATTTCTCATTCTTCAAAGCCCAAGCCTCTTCCTCTAATACTATTTTTGTTTTTGTTTTTTACCCTCAGGAGGGTCATGGACCACCATTTTTATGGGCATTAAACGTTTTGATACAAATTATGTGGAAAACATAAACAAATTGTATAATCAAAGGAGTAGAAAAAAGGTGAATACTATAGAAGATGGGTTCCATTAGCCATTCATGTATTGCCACATCACCAATTGTAAATCGGCTAAACCGATTATCTAAATGAGTCTTTCATCATTGCAGATGCTCTAAACCGTATATGTGTTATCTTCTTTGAATTTTGTGTGACTATCAGTATGTATATTTATTAGTTACGGATGAAGAAAATGATTTGGTTTGACCCCAAAGAAGTCATGCATGTCTAAACTAAAAGAGTTGAAAATGGAATAATGAAGTGAAGGCTTAAAATAATAATAATAATGTGAAAATGGAGTTTATGTAGGTCTTTTGGGTCTGATATTCTTTGATCTCACTGTTTGGGTTTGTCCATGAATGTATCTAATGAGGCAAAAGGACGAGTGGTGTGGAGCCCAAAGATGGGACCGTTTGATGTGCTGGCTTCGACCTTGCCATCGTTGTTCTTTTATGGGCCTTGTCTCGTTTGAATCACTCTCGATTGTGACTTTTTTCCCTTATCATTTTATTATATCAATATTTTACCATTCTTATAAAATATCACTACAAAGCCAATGACATAGATATGAATTAAGGGTAATGTTATCTTTACAAATCCTTTATTCGAACTTTCTTTCTCTCTAATGGTGAGATAAAAAAATCTACTAAACTAGTTGTGTTGTGAATTCTAAGATATAAAATAAATAAAGTTTGTCAAATTGGTCTTCTTCCTCATCCGTTCGCTTCTTCTTATTTTATTTTATAGTATAAAACAACTATATATCAATACTATTATTATTTTTCTGTTTGGTTGATCCGTAGATCTACATACAACTCACACAAATTCCACGCCCACATCTTCTAAATCCTCTCTTCTTCCTTCTTCTTCTTCTTCGTTACTTCGCCACCACTTGATTCCCTCTTCCAAGGTATTTCTTTCCATGTTTGTATCTTCCCTTTTGATTTTCCTTTTATGAATCCTTTGAGTTTTACTGTTTCTTGCTTCTCTCACCCTATTTAGTTTATGTCTCCTCCAAATCCATTAAACCCCCTTCATTTATTATTTTACTTGATTTCTATTTTTGTATTCCACAAACTTTTCAATGTTGCATCGAATTTCTTTGATTGTTCGATCACTCTAGTTCATCTTTTCACAAATCCCTACAAGTTTTGTGAACTTCCTTCCAGATTTATTTCTCTTGTCATTACTTGTACAGAATATCAATTCAGATTTCTCACTTTTGCCATTTATTGTTGTCTTTGACGATACTGCAGTGTTGAGTTCTTGAAGAAGAGCAGTTTTAAATCTCTGTGTGAAACCTCTGCTCCGCTGCTTGCGGTTTCCGTGAAAGAATAATACAAGTTTTTGCATTGAAACCGATTTCAGATACTTGTGATTGTTGTTATCTTTAAACCCATCAAGTTCTATGTTGTGGTGGGAGATTCGGATGAGATGAGGGATGCTATCTGGGTTGATGAACTTTCTGAATGCCTGTCTCTGGCCACGGTCAGACCAGCAGGCACGTTCAGGCTCAGATTCTGGCGGCCGGCAAGAGGGATTACTATGGTACAGAGACTCCGGTCAGCACGTTTATGGTGACTTCTCCATGGCCGTGGTTCAAGCCAACAGCTTACTCGAGGACCAGAGCCAGCTTGAGTCTGGCTGTCTTAGCACCCATGACTCTGGTCCCTATGGCACATTTGTTGGCGTCTACGATGGCCATGGTGGGCCTGAGACATCGCGCTTCATCAATGATCATATGTTCCACCACCTCAAGAGTGAGTCACTGAGCTCTCTCAACCTATGCTTTACTCTTGTTTGGATTAGGTAATCTAGTTAGATAGGAAATATGCGTTACTCTCCTAGCAGTTTTCTAGGAAAAGGGTCTTAGTTTTTATCTCATCTTTCTGTGCACAGGGTTTACTGCAGAGCAACAGTGTATGTCAGCAGAGGTGATTAAAAAAGCGTTCCAAGCGACTGAAGAAGGATTCTTATCCATTGTTACCAATCAATTTCCAACTAGACCTCAGATAGCCACTGTGGGATCATGCTGCCTTGTAAGCGTCATCTGTGATGGGACACTCTACGTGGCCAACGCGGGGGACTCACGGGCCGTTCTAGGACAAATCATGAGGGCAACCGGGGAGGTTCACGCCACTCAGCTCTCAGCCGAGCACAACGCATCTATTGAGTCAGTGCGACAAGAACTTCAGGCTCTGCATCCGGACCATCGGGATATAGTGGTACTGAAACATAATGTGTGGCGAGTTAAAGGCATCATTCAGGTATAACCGTATAAAGAAAGTAGTTGGAAAAACTGTGTTTTTTTGTCTTACAATTATTGTCTTTCTGACTGACTTTGGGTTTGGACTTATCTATATCAGGTTTCAAGATCCATAGGTGATGTGTATTTGAAACGATCAGAGTTCAACAGGGAACCACTGTACGCCAAATACCGACTAAGGTCACCATTCAGCAGGCCATTACTGAGTGCAGAGCCGGCGATCACGGTGCATACACTGGAGCCGCACGATCAGTTTATAATATGTGCTTCAGATGGACTGTGGGAACATATGAGTAACCAAGAAGCAGTAGATATTGTCCAGAATCATCAGCGTAACGTGAGAACACCAGATTTGTTTGTTAACTGAAATGCATATAATAACTGTTTTAGTAATCATATATATTGGGTGGTGGTTTGGGTTGGGAAATGGCAGGGCATTGCAAAGAGGCTGGTGAAAGTTGCGCTACAAGAAGCGGCAAAGAAGCGAGAGATGAGATACTCAGACCTGAAAAAGATTGACAGAGGCGTGCGACGGCATTTCCACGATGACATAACAGTGATTGTTGTCTTCTTCGATACAAACTTAGTGAGCAGAGCGAGTTTACTGAGAGGACCAGTGGTGTCAGTGAGAGGCGCTGGTGTGAATCTGCCACACAACAGCTTGGCTCCATACACGACCACCACGCCCAATCCAGCTCCTGATGCTGCCTCCTGACCACTTTTTATAATTTCACGGCCTCCTTTTATTCTTTCCAAGATCACTGTAACTATATTTATTATATATATATCTCAAATGTATTTGATTATTATTATTATTGACTGGGGAAAATGGATATCAAGTGGTAGTTTTGTTTGTTCCCTTTTGTTAGCTGTGGACTAGTGACCAAAAAGGTCACAATGAATTCTTCTTGTTACATCTTTACAAAGTGCATAATAATTGATTTTACTTATGAATCATAAGTTATGATCATGCGAGAGCCATAGCATGAATGATCCCTTCCACAGCTAATTCGGTACCAAAGAAGAAGAAGAAAACGTAAGTGATTGATAATTTGGATAAAATCGAAATCTAAGAGGGTAAAAACGTCATTTTAACGCGAAGTTATTTCAACAGATTGAATTTGGTGCTATATAGTCAGTCCACCACCATAGATCTGTCCTCTCTCTCTCTCTCGCTTTGTCGTCTGTCTCCTTCATCATCAGATCTTTGGATTAAAGAAAAAAGAAGAGGTACAACTACTCGATCAATGCATCTTCAATTTCTCTCGACATTGCCATTTATTTGATTTTCCACTCTCCATTCTCCTTTTTTGTTCCGTGTTCTATTTTGTTGGGTTTTTTGCTCTTCGCTCCCCTGCGGGATTGATCATTCATTGTGAAAGTGGGTTTGGATGGAACGATTTTTGTAGATTTAGGTCAATCGATTCCACTGGAAATTTCTTCTGTGTATTTCTGGGAGATTCAAGCGCATACTATTGATTTGATTTGGTTTGCTAACGTTGTACTTTAGTTGTTGTTAGAGAGACACACTTTGGTTTGCTGACATCTTGTTTATTTGGTGTGTTTTGTTAAAGATCGAAAATGGGTGCTGCTGAAAACAACCTTGAAATGGAGGGTACCCTAGAGATCGGCATGGGTAAGAGCTTAATTCTTTACTAAAATTTGAACAACTCTCTATATGCTCTATCTATCTCTTGGGATCTTGAGAAGATTATGATTTATGATCATTCAGAGATTGTAATGCCTTGTTAATCTTCTTCTGCTGACATCCTTTCCCTTATACCGCAGAGTATAGAACTGTCTCTGGTGTTGCGGGTCCTCTTGTCATCCTTGAAAAAGTCAAGGTTTACTGGAATTTATTTTCTGCTCTTTTCCTTTTTGGGTTTTTATCTTCCTAGTATGCTTGTCCCATGGGTTTTCCCTCATGATGATGATATACTGCTCTTGCCTCTAGGGCCCTAAATACCAAGAAATTGTCAATATTCGTCTTGGGGATGGAACTACACGACGTGGTCAAGTTCTCGAAGTTGATGGAGAGAAAGCTGTTGTTCAGGTTTCTTACATTTTCCTCTCTCCATTAGTTTTCGGCTACTCTACTGATGCTTAATTGAACGAATATGATAACAAGTTGTATTCTTGCATGGTCAACACACGGAAGGTTCGCTTTATTTCCTTTCCATAAATCTACGATGTCAATTTCTCTGCTTTGCTTGTCCAGGTATTCGAAGGAACATCTGGTATTGACAACAAGTACACAACTGTGCAATTTACAGGAGAGGTATGGGACTCTTTGTTTGCTAAAGAGTTGGAAAGTAAACAGTTTTTTTTTTTCCTTTTGTTTTCGCATTGTGTACATCTGTGGTCTCACTTTATCCACTATGTTTTTCATAGGTTTTAAAAACTCCGGTTTCTTTGGACATGCTTGGTCGCATCTTCAATGGTTCAGGGAAGCCCATTGACAACGGTCCACCTATATTGCCAGAGGCGTATTTGGATATTTCTGGTGAGCTGGTTTGATCTCGCGTTATACTTAAAGCTCTTGATAATATACTGGGATATGATTTTTAGACTTTTGTTTCTCCAGGCAGTTCTATCAATCCCAGTGAGAGAACATATCCTGAAGAAATGATTCAGACTGGGATTTCCACAATTGATGTCATGAACTCTATTGCCAGAGGACAGAAGATTCCCCTCTTTTCTGCTGCAGGTCTTCCCCACAATGAAATCGCTGCTCAAATTTGCCGTCAGGCTGGTTTGGTTAAGCGTTTAGAGAAGTCGGATAATCTTCTTGAGGTATCACTTTTAAACATTACTGACCCGCGTATTCAGCTGTGATTGGTCCGTTACAAATATATCAGTTATTTCGTAGAGTTAGACATACCCAATACAAATGATATTAGGGGGGTTAAATAAAGATACTGTTCTTCAATCCTTTTTATGAGAGCTCTGCAATGCTCCGTTTGATTCAATAAATCTTGAATAAGTAGGTAGTTGTCTAATGCCATAGTTTCAATGTGTCAAATAACAGTATCACATTGGTTCATTTATGTGAAATTGCAGCACCAGGAGGATGATAACTTCGCCATTGTGTTCGCAGCAATGGGTGTGAACATGGAGACTGCACAATTCTTTAAACGTGATTTCGAGGAGAATGGATCGATGGAGAGAGTGACACTTTTCCTTAACTTGGCAAGTCTCACAGTCACACTATGGACATCTTGAAGCAAATTTTAGTTCTGATGTTTCTTTCTGAAGGTCCTCATTCTTTTTCTAGTACAGGCAAACGACCCGACTATTGAACGTATCATCACTCCTCGTATTGCTCTCACGACAGCTGAGTACCTGGCATATGAATGTGGAAAGCATGTCCTTGTCATTCTTACAGACATGAGTTCTTATGCTGATGCTCTTCGTGAGGTGATAATCGATATTTACATGCTCTGTTCACAACTCCCATACGTTGAGATCATAGGAAGCCTGACATCGTGTTTGATGTTGAACACCCTTAGGTCTCTGCTGCCCGTGAAGAAGTGCCTGGAAGGCGTGGTTACCCAGGTTACATGTACACTGACTTGGCTACCATATACGAGAGAGCGGGACGAATTGAGGGGAGGAAAGGTTCCATCACTCAAATCCCCATCTTAACTATGCCAAACGATGGTAATTCTCATGATCCCGCTTTACATTATTTCTTTGAGGCTGCTAGAGATTTGTTTTAGCATCATTTCCTTGGAACGATTTTTGTTAAACTAACAATAGGTGATAGTAAAGCTGGACCAAAGAATAGAAAGTAAATAGAACTTTCGTGAAAACTGACTTACAGGAATAGCAAACCTATGCTTTTAGAAGTCACTGTTGATCCCATAGCTTCCATCTAGGGTCTAGTTTTGTGGCACTCTAACATTCTGAGCGGAGGATATACTAGTTTTTAGTGTACCACACTTATATTTGTTTATCTGACCATATAACCCTCTTACTGAGGAATATTTGTTGGTCCTATATAAAAGCTTTGCTGGTGAGTGAACGATCCTGTTTGAGATTACGAAACTAAATCTTCCCCCTTTCCTGTCCAGATATCACGCATCCCACACCAGATCTGACAGGATACATTACAGAGGGCCAAATCTATATCGACCGTCAACTTCACAATAGACAGGTACAATCTTGAAGAAATTAATTGTTTCAAAGGTCTCATAATATAATTGGTATTACTACAAAGTGAATTCAACCTTTATGAGAAACATATATAGCTTGTAACAGTAAACAGTAGAATGATTTTTTCTTGTTTTAAGGAAATGAAATGTCCCAACACTGGGTTTGTTATACCAATTTTCTATGTGTTCCACAGATATACCCTCCAATCAATGTCCTGCCATCTTTATCTCGTCTCATGAAGGTAAGTTTGGGGGCTTCAAAATCGTCAGATGAACCCAGGTGAACATTTGTTTAAGTTAACTGACATTGTATTGCAGAGTGCCATCGGTGAGGGTATGACTCGCAGGGACCATTCTGATGTTTCTAATCAAGTAAGATATTATTTCTTATGTGTCAGTTTTACAAGCATCGTAGTACATCCCGAGCTTAACATGTTAATTACTTTTTGTTATCAGTTATATGCCAATTACGCTATTGGAAAGGACGTGCAGGCCATGAAAGCCGTGGTCGGAGAAGAAGCTCTTTCTTCCGAGGATCTGGTCTCTCTTCTTTTCTTTTTACTACACAATCTAAAATCTTTCCCTTTATTAATCCTCTAACCACTATTTCTGTCTGATCCAAACAGCTATATCTTGAGTTCTTAGACAAATTCGAGAGGAAGTTTGTAGCTCAGGGAGCTTACGATACCCGAAATATCTTCCAGTCACTCGACCTGGCATGGACACTGCTGCGAATTTTCCCCCGTGAGTTGCTCCACCGTATACCTGCTAAAACCCTTGATCAGTTTTACAGCCGTGATGCCACCAACTGAATAGCAGAGTAGTTACTGTGTTGATGTGATGTACTGTCCAAATGCATCTTTGTGTTTTGCTTCTGCGGTTGGTTCACTCACACCTCTGTGTCGTCCCTCCGAATAAATGGTGTTTGTTCCCAATCGCTAGACCCTTATTTATTGTATTCGTTCGTCCCTCCCAATAAATGGTGTTTGTTCCAAATTGCTAGACCCTTTATTATTGTCTTCCAAAGTGAGCAAGCAGGCTTGTTATTCTTTTTGAACGAGATATATTGACATTCTTGTGTAATTTACGAGGTTTTTCTTATTCGTTTTATTCCCTTTACTATATACCAAGCTAGATGCTGCTCTGTTTTATGTTTATACCATGTAAAACATAAAATTTCCCATACACATTTGTTTCTTATTGTTGATCATGAATAATGATGCAGCTATTTTTTATTTTATTTTTCAACTTGTGATCTGCATTTGAGACTTCGATTTACAGTTTTTTTTTTGATAAAAATATTAACTTCGATTTACAGTTAGCATTCAGAAAAATGTGTATGATTTATAAAATGGAAATTCGGAATTTAGTTCGATCGCAGAGAATGATCAAACAAAAGCAAAACGAGCGCCGAATGATAAATGCAGTCAGCCAGCCTTAGAAGTTCTTACTACTTTGGGTAGCTCAACAGAATCAAGGTCCCCAGGGTAAGGAGTCCAGAGCCCAAAGCCGCCTCGACTTTCCCTCAAGCTCTCTCCTTTCCCTTTGAGTTCCTTAAGACTCTTGACCCACTCTATCTTCGAGGAATGCTCTCGGATATGAGGGTGCAGTTCAAAGAGAGAGTTGTACTCACAATTCTGGAACATGAACACCTTGAAGGCTCCTTTTAGTCTGTCCACTACGTACCCAAAGCTCAGCTGGTCCCTCGGTGTTAACAGGTGTACCTCATTGAACCACAGGCAGCTGAACAGATTGTTCATTGCAGTGTGCTCTCTTATTATCACCGCTCCCTCTGGAACATCTGTGTAACACAAGACAAGACACTAAGTATTTAATAAGGTGCATGATAACATTGATGTTTTTGCTATGGTCTTTACCACTAACAGTGCTCTTCTTAATGCTCCATGGTTCCAATCCCTCATATCGATATATTTTCATATGAAGATCAACAAGAGGTCGGGCATATCGCTTTCTCCTCTTGCACGCATCAGCTTCCTCATATATGCTTCGATGGTGTTTGTGTTGAGCAATGGCAAAAGTATGCCCCCCGCGCCACAAATACCTGAAAGTGAGATGAAACCGAAAATATGCATCCTTTTAACACTTTCTTGTAAAGCAGGGACTGATAGTGGACAAGTATATAATCTGCTAGATCCCCTGGATGTAAGAGTCTTATATCCTTATGTTGGTATTCAAACCTTTCTAGAATAAGCAAGGGATCAACGATAAGCTCCATTTTCCCATCAATCCAAATGCTGTACTGTGCTTCAGGGAATAACCTATGTGTTAAGATTTTCGGCACTTTACCATTCCTCCTAGGTTCATCATATGGTGGAGTTTTAAGTAGAATCAGACGCCAAATGCCAACCCATTTGCCTCCTTCAACATCTTTCCTCACAGTAGTATTTTTATTTAAGAACTCGAGAGAGACCTCGTCTACCACCATAAGGAAACAGAAGAGATTCTTAGAACGCTCGCTTATGTTTGATGGCTGATGGGGTTCATCATAAGCATCAAAAATCCCTGTGGCAACGACAAATCTACATTTTTTGACGTATTCTTTATCTAAAGATGACATTTCTGCCCCACCACGAGGCATGAATCCACAATGAACCTGAAAGGTTTTGGGTTGTGATGAAAAAACAGTTTGGAAGTTATCAGTAGGAGGACTAGCTTACAAAACTAGCGTTTTACCTTCATCACCGGTTTCAGTTTAAAGCTTTCTTCTCGTTGAGACCAACTTATGTTTCCGCCAAAAAGAGGAAAGTGAGACTTAGAGGATTCATCCTGAGTAATATAGGTGAGATTTGTGACTAATGTATCAGCGGTTTTACCACTCGGAAGGAGCACCTTATCAGGGTCATAGGCTAGTGGAATGGGGCATCCTAAAAGATTAATCAAAAGAAGAGGTTAGTAGGTGTCAGTGTAGAATAAGAATCGCTATATAGATTGATTTAACGCAAGAATCTTACGGTGCTGCGGTTTTGGGACAAATCCAATAGTGTCTAAGATGACATAGAGTCTGCCTTCTTTGTTGCATATAGCTGCAAGTGAATTACCAAGAACATCATGTTACATAAATCCCATAACTCTGATAGCCTCTGCGGTGAATGCAGAAGAAGGTTAGAGTAAACTAGAGGATGAGATGATGATGCTGATGAGATCTAAAAGTGGCAAGTGTAGCAAAAAGTAGGGAGAGCGATACCTGAGAAGAATGAAAGAGAAGATTGACAAGACCAAACATGAAATAAGAGGGCAATGAGAATGAGAAGCATCCAAACAATGCCTCCAACAAGAAGCAAGCGAAGGAAGCCGGTCTTCCAAATTTTTTTCATAGTATAATCAGAATGCAGTCGGGTGGGAGAGAAGAAGCCAGCCTCAGCATCTGCACCATTGGAGATAAGGATTATAGTAAGCAAGATTTAGGTAAAGGTATGCACAAGAATTGAAAACCCAACCTCTAGATTCTGCGTATTGATTGCTTCTGTCACCCCGACGGCTCAACCGCACAGAAAGTGATTTCTGAAAGTCACTCATAATAATAGCTGGTTCAACAACACAGACATGCTATTTGTAAGCCCAGATCTCAGATTCCAGAACTCGATGAAACGTAATCTCAATCCAAGTGGAACGAAGAACACATGTGGGATCTAGGAGAAGAAACTCTTTCTTCAATCGGGTTTTACAATGTAGAAGANGTAAAAAAAAAAAAAAAAAAAAAAAAAAAAAAGAAAAATCGGTTTATTAAGATCAATCTTAAATTGAGAGTACCGGACCGCGACCGGTTCACTTAAAAGGAATATCTAGAAAGCTTGGTTTCGTCTTCTTCCTCTGGACGAAAGAGTAAGTAGGTTAAGAGATTCATCTTGT
The DNA here is from genome assembly GCA_900406435.1 of Lepidium aucheri. NCBI lineage: Eukaryota > Viridiplantae > Streptophyta > Magnoliopsida > Brassicales > Brassicaceae > Lepidium > Lepidium aucheri. The sequence continues at coordinate 18,994 of OVBA01000022.1, read as the reverse complement.
TCTAGAGATGGAGGGAGATCCGGAGTTAGGGGAAGCAGTGATAGTAGTACCATCGCATCTGAGCTTCAAAAAGATACAAGCCTCTGAAAAGTACCCAAAGGGCCAATCACGAGGCAGATGGAAACACCTCAAGCAGATTCTTCAAGCTGAGAATCTCCATGAATTTCCTCCCGACCTGCCCAATTGTAACTCTCTCTGTCTTTGCCTTTCTTGCAATCTTCTCTTTTATTGTAATCAAAAGAAATCAATCTTATTTGGGTGCAGATGTAAACATTGAATCGCCACCATCTACTCAACCCTGCAAGAGAATTTGCGATATAACTGGATATGAGGTTTGCAATGCTTTAATCGATATGAATTTACATTAAACCCAATACAAACTCAAATCGGCTTGTCTTTGATTAACTCCTTGCAGGCGCCTTATGTGGACCCGAGAACAAATCTACGATATGCAAATGCGAATGTCTTCAAGACTCTCAGGTCACTTTCTTCTGACCAAGTTCAGCAGTATCTCTCCATCCGCAATGCTGCTGTTGTTCTCAAGTAGTAAACCAATGAGATGTATATTGATTCTCACAATCTTATCTTCTTCTAACTCTTTTAAACCAAAGATTTTGTTGATTCAAAACCATTTACCATTCTACTATGCTCTTGATTTGGTACCAATTATCTAATCATGTAAGATACTAGAACAAAGCTTGATGTCACTCAAGTAGTATTAGTAAAAACATTGATTTTGGATACATCATGTAAGCTTGAAACCTGATACAAACCAGGAGAGACTAAGATTCTTTCTACATCAACATTTATAATGACAAAGGATCTGCCTTCAAGGGGCTTTCCTCAAGATCAAAGCCAATATGTAACAAAGAGCAGAGTCCACAGATGATAGCGCAACAATGAAGATGGCTACCAGACAGAGACTCAGTGTGGCAGTCTTGAGCTGTTCTTGTCCAATAACAATAACAAAAACTATAGTTAATCTATGTATGCTCTTTCTCAAACGATCTCAATAGTAAGGAACAACTAGCAAACAAAGAAACACATACAGTGGTTGTAAAACTTGGCCACTCAATGTATTTAAGCTGACTTGGTTGCTCAGCCATGAAGGAGAAGAGAGATCTCGTGCTCCTGTAAATAATAAGGATTGATGAAGAACACAATCAATTTAAATAAAGCTTTGGGTGTAAAGAGAGGATAGATAAAATACCAGACGATGTCCCTAACAAGGCTAAGCCATAAAGGGTTTTCTTCGTTGTAACTTTGACGAGCGAAATTCACTGATACCATAGCGCCAAAGCCACCCTCTTTCTTCTTGTTATAACTCACTCTCCCATCTATACTCTATAACAATGAATAAATATGTCAGAGCTAATTCGAAGTACCTTTCAATTCTCGTCTTAATCGCAGCCATAGAAAGAAGCTAAATTACAGAAGAAAATTTGTTGAAGCTACTGTGCTGCCCGAATCCATTCTGTCTTTGAATCCGTTGATGTGACGGAGTTAATCCGATTAGACCTATTAATCAAAATCGAAGCTAGATTATTTAAGGATAACATGAGAAGAAGTGAGCAAGTAAATAGAAGAAGCCAATGGAGCGAGTAGTGCGACCTGAACCATTTGCGAGCAGCTTGAGAGAAACCACCATTCTCGCGTCAAAAGGAAGACGAAGCTGACTGTCGTATATATGTAGAGGCCTCTATAGCCTTTTTGATCAATCATAAGTGGGCCTTATTGGGCTTACTATTGGGTTGATAGCAAAGCACCTTCTTCTACTCTTCTTCGTTTTTTACTGGAGGGGCTTGAATTAGCCCGCCGGATATCCTATTTAACAACTAACTTAACTAATGAACAAAACGAAAGATATCCTATCTATTCCTTCAGTTTTGGATTGGTACCATTTGTTAAAAGTGTTTACATATATTGTAATCAACAATATGATTATCTAAATCCGCCCTCTGCATCGTCTATACCACCATCCCCATCATCATCATCATCATCATCATCATCAACGACAACATTGACATCACCATTTTCCTCCTCTTCCGCACTCTCATCATCATCATCTGAACTCTCATCACTCGATTCATCCTCAGAATCATCAGCATTATACAAAAGTGAATGTAATGCATAATCGTCTCCCTCTTCATCATCCATTAGGAACCTAATAAGGTTACCAGAAAGCAAAGACTGTTTCAAGGAAGCAATATACACACAGTCAGTTTATCTCTCACAACAAAATTCAGCCTTCGCTCAGATTGTTTACAATAGATGCCATTACCTGTTTTGCATTTCCTAGCGAAATGGGCTTCTCAGTTCCTCCAGGAGTCCATATCTTGATGTCACTGTCAATTCCACTGCTACACATAAGTGGCATGTGAGGATGAGACTCTATACAGTTGACAACGTCGCTGTCTGCTTCCATGGTACAGAGAAGCTCTCCATCTTTCTTCCTCCAGATGAATATTCGGCCACAATCAGAACCACTGACCACATACTCACACTTGGGTCCAAAAAAGTTCACACCTTTGATTGTTTCACGGTTTTCATGCTCTTTATAAACCTGCGGCATCCTCCTCTCCACAGTTTTGGTTAAAGAGCGATATGGGGCTGAACCTAGCCCCATATCAGGGGTGAAAAGATAGATGAACTCATCATTATATGAAGCAAGGAGCTCACTTTGCTCTGAGAAAGCCAGACCTGTTATTCCTACATGGTCCTTTCCAATCAAATGGGGAGGACAAAAGTGGTCTACCGGTTGGGTAAAATTATACCAACCCTCTGAGCGATAGCTTCGAATATCATACACACGAGCATACTCATCCATTCCAGCCACCGCTAAAAGACCTGGGTTCCTTGGATCAACTGCAATTGTATGCAAGTAGACAACTAAATTGAATTTTGCTTCTTTGCAAGTGAAAAGATTTGTAGCCACCCGAGTCCTAAGATCAAACTGAAAACAAAAATATCTTGTTGTTATAAGCCACCTAGGTTAAAGAATCACTGATAAGAAAACAAACTGAAAAGATTGATCTGCAGAAAAACACAACATACATGTTTTACAACTCCGTCCTCACCACAAGTATAGAATGAGAATGGACTTCCAGGCTCAATAGCCAAGCTGTGGACTGGTCCTTGATGTTTACCCAACAAAGAAGTCTCAACTTGTCCAGACTCGAGTATTTTGGAATAGCGGACCTGGTACAATGAATACAATTTTCAGGCAAGAGTTGGGAAACATAAGCTTAGTTTAAAAATATATATATAAGAATCAATCTAGAGCTGTGGTGTTCAATCTTTCAGGGGATGAGAATGACCAATTTTCATTTAATACTCTAAGAAGTAAAAACAGTGTGCATATCTAATTTGAAGAAAAAGGGAGGGTGAAGGTGAACCTGCTTATCAGCAGCAGATGTGACAATGCTACGATCATCAGAGAAAGGCATAAATTTGGCTTGGAATATATTGTTGCAATGACCAGAATCGAAAGAGAGTTTGGGAGTAGCAGACTCCCAATCCCAAAGAACAACTTGTCTGTCATCAGAACCTGAAAGCAAGAGATCTCCAGCAGCACTGAAACTAACAGTGTTGACACAGCCCTTATGCTTTATGAGCCTTTTATGAAGTCCGAGACGGCGTACGAGGTCCTGGTAATACAATGATCAACATGGATGGTTTCTTGTCAATAGAAGACATTAAAAAACAGTAGACAGTGGACAAGTTTGCAACAACAAAACAATTGGAATTGAAACACAATTATGAAAGGAAATAGAATGAAAGAGAGGATAGATAAAGTCAATCTACAACATTGAGAACACCAAAATGTATCGAATAGCAGTATCAAAAGAAAAAGAAAATTTGATTGAGAGCAATATAGAAACAGATTCAACATTAAATCATCAGAGAAACCCTAAACAAAATAGCAAGCAGAAGAAGAAGAAGGCGGAGAGAGAGAGAGACAGAGACCTCGGAGGCTAAAAAACGGTTGGAGAAAGAGCGATTGGGTAAGAGACCAAGCTCCCTTTCCCAAACATTCACGATGGAATGATCGGTCCTCCGCCTTTTCGCCGGAGGTTGACTCATCGTCGTCTCGATTTATTAGGGTAAAAAGACTATTTGATCCTAATAAGTCAAAAGAGATTGAAGAACCCAAAAAAAAAAAAAGAGAAGATGAACCCAACAAGTAACAAGGCTTTGTATTTAGTTACTCTTTCGACTTTTTTTTTCTTTTCTTTTTGCCTTTTTTTGTCTCTGTAAATCAGTAATAATTCATTTTTATGCCTTTTTTTTGTATGCATTTTGGCTGGTTTAACCATATAGTTCTGTTTTTCTTAAATATAATACTTAGTGCTAATGAAGAATTAACTAAATGGTACAGGTGGCTGAGAAGTTACAAAAGTGAAGGAAAATAAAAAAAAATGATCTGCAATTGAATAAGGTAAGGTAGCAGCAACACGCAACACAAATACACAACAGCTCAATGATGATCTGCAATTTTGCTATACAAGTGGTTTATGGGACAGAACGATCAATGATGATGTGTGGTGCTTCTTCTCAGAGCTGCGAAGATACCACCTCCTAGTCCTGATGACGATTTCTTCTTCTCCTCCCCCTCTTCTCCTACCTACACACACACACATTCACACTCGCTTAATACTCTTTTCTCTTTCTACTTTACACAAAACTAAATTCATTTTACCCAACCATTCCTCTTTTACTCACTTCCTTGGCTATCTCCTCTAGCTGCTTTATGATCTCTGAGAAGTCTGGTCTCTGCGTCGGATCCTGTTCCCACAGTCTCTCCAATAGTTCTGTCAGTTTCGGATGTGTGTTCTTTGGGATCGTAGGCCGTAATCCCTGCCATTCACAATACATCTTTTAAGATGTCCAATGTTTACAACCACAAATCAATGCATTCTACACCACCAATTTTATTACCTTTTGGACCACGCCTACTGCTGCCTGCAATGGCGTCATGTATTCATATGGAAGCTGCCATCACATTAACCCATGAGTTTAAGACGTTATCACCTTATTTATTAAAACTTTTTTCAGGGCAAGAGTCACGCAAGTACCTTCCCAGTCAACAATTCCCATAGCACAATCCCATAGCTGAATACGTCAGCTTTGTGATCGTATGGCTTGTGCTCTATCACCTAAATTGCACCAAAGCATTGTGTCCTGAATGAGATACTGTACTAACATCTAATTAAAGCCAATAGGTAAATCACTTTAATTTTAAGTGTGTTTATATGTATAAAGTGGACCATGAGGCAAAAGCTAGAGTAAGACATCGATCAGAGACATCTCTTGATACTCATAGTAAAAGACATACTAAGCTATAAAACGCATTTAAGGATATCTTACAAACATACCTCTGGAGCCATCCATCGATATGTTCCCGTTTCAGCTGTCATGACTCCAGTTTGTGCTTTTACTCTGGCCACCCCAAAGTCTGCAACCTTAACCACCTGTAATTATGAAACGAGACATGAATATGACTCCGCTTCTGAATTGCTATCAACAGGAGCAAGTAATAACTAGGTAATAAGCACCAAATAAATGAAACGAATATGAAAAACCATCTTGTAGATCCCAGGCTCAAGTAGATAGCATACGTGATGCAGCACATCTTATTTGAGCCTGCCTTAGCATGGAGCAGTGTTTCGTCCAAAGTATGTAAGATATAAAAAATGAATAAATTCCCACTACAAAGCTACTAGCATACATGGTGAACATAGAGACCATAAAGATATATAACATAAGGTGAGAATATTACCTCATTCTCGTCCATTAAAAGATTGGCAGCCTTCAAGTCTCTGTGAATTATGTTATTTTGATGCAAGTAGCTCATTCCTTTGCAAATATCTATAGCTACTTTAAACAAAGCTGGAAGCTTAAAGACGCCCTTTTGCTTGTGTAGATAATCGTATACACTTCCACCGGGCATGAATTCTTTCAAATGTGAAAAGAGATAAAGAAGTGGAACGAGAAAGAAAATGGTAAGTGTAGATCGTGATATCAAACAGAATAATAAGCATAAACATGGTCACTGTAACATACCTGTAACGATACACAGATGTGGAGGCTTGGTGCAAGCACCAATGAACTGAACAACGTTTCTGTGTCGAACTTTCCTGAAAACGGAAGGTAGATTCTGAATGTTACTCTACGCACTTGGGTTGCTATCGTTTTATATGCTCATAAGATCAAAAGAGAACAGACAAAAAGGCACACAAACCTCATAATAAAGACTTCTTGGGCAAACTCTTTCTCTAGCTCCGAATCTAGACGCTCTGGCTTGAGGACTTTGATAGCAACTTCCTGGCTACAATACGTACCTTTATACCTGAATAAAACAAGAGGTAGGAAAGAGGGAGAGATTAACCTCTGAGCACCTTTAATATGACGTTCGTTTGAAAGATATAGCAAACTTACAGGTCTCCATAAGAACCAGATGCTATTTTGTGCCCAAATTTTAAGTATTCTAGGTTGATTTCCCAAACATCAGTTCCATCATTGGGTATTGAGACATGAGTTCTGGCACCTGTCTGCTCATTTTCTTTTCGAGGAGAGAAGGATTGCTGCATAGGCCAGCTTTGGTTCTGCAACTGAGTTTAATGAAAGAATTATTGAAATAACTTACAACGGCACATAGATTCACTATAGAACACTGTACGACTTCATATAAAGCATCCAACTCCATTTCCTTCAGAAGAAAATGCAAGTACCTCGATTTTTGCTGCTTCTTTCTCCAATGATAATCTGAGTCTGTCTGTTTCCTGGATGATTGAAAAGATAGCATGCCGGCCATAATTATAATCCGGAACCTTTCTAATGTCAAAATAATTGCATTTCATCTATCCGGTCACTAAACAGTTCATAAAATACAGCACAGTAATCTGTAAATAAAAGTACAGCTAGGAAAGGAATGAATAACAGCCACATACCAACACACTTCTGTTCTAAGAACATATATAAAGTACATTGTACAAGGATAAGAAACACAAAACGAAAAAAGAAAAGAAGAAGTACCTCGTACGGCCAACCATCAACAACAAAAACATCTAGTGAATATCCATCAGTTGTAGAGAAGGCATGCGCCTCTTGGATGTTCAGCCCAAGTTCAGCAAGCAAGGCCGTTAACTGCATCATTTGCACTGGCTTAGTTAATGATCAAACAACGACCTTCATATACTTCAAAATACATCATCTTAATATCTAAATTTTGTAATTGATGACATCAGACTCATACATACTTTATCTTTCCTTGAAATCAAGAAAAAAAATATCTTTTGCAGACTGTAATTTGGAACAAGAATAATGCAACAATAAATGTACCCTAGTTCTAACGCATGTGTGACAGAGACAAAAGAGTATTATTTGCATATAAAATGAATTAAGTAGAGACTAGGGATCACAAAACATGAAATCAAGTAGGAAAGCTAACGGAAGTTTACTGAATCTTAATATGGTGAATAATGGAAGAAGCAAGAAATCTTCATACTTTTTGCAACTTAGATTGAATATCATCAGTTATTGTAACCCATGAGAAACTAAATTCCTACAACAAAATGCTAAACCCATTACTTCGAAGCAAGAAGCAATTATCTTATACCTGAAAAAGGAGTTTAGGCTTGTCTTCTGTGGCAAAAGTAATCTCATGCAAGGGCCTGAATTAGAACCAAGAGGGTGAGTTAGAACTGCGACAATATAATTCAATATTTGTTGCCAGAAACAGAGGAAAACATATACATAAATTGCATATCCCCATGTTCTATGTGAAAGTAAGTACCGTGAATAGAGTGAATTGTTATGAACAGAGTTGTCTCCCTCCTCTTCTAAGGAGATACTTGCTGCAAGTGCAAGTGCTTCAAGATTGGGTGATGAACCAAATGCAGGCGGGGGATGAATGCTGGAAAGGGGAAGATGAATATAATATAAATATATATATATATATATGTACACTTGCTTGTATAAATAGAATGTTAAAAATGGTGAGGAATTGGATGGTTTTGGAAGCAAACCTTTTTGTGGTAGAGAGTGCAGGAGTATTTTGATCAGGTTCGTGAGCAATAGAGTCCGAGTCAGGTGAGATCCCGGCAGGTTGAACCTTAAGAAAAGATCAGTGACCAAACATCCTGTGAGCCCAGACAGCCAAAAAAAGTTCACGCAGGCAAACATAAAAGAAGAAAGATCAGGCAAAGGAATCCAAGGAAGCAACAACACATATTGGTGATGATTATAATGCTAGGCTTCTAGGGTTGAGAAGACAGGAAAGGAAGCAGAGAGAGAGATTTGGATAGAGGCAATCGAAGTCAAGTCACCTGGACTAGACGAACTTCGATAGCAGGGCGATTCTGAGGATCATAAGCAGAAAGCAACATTCTCTGGTGCATCAACACGTCTTCTGCCCTCTCAACATTAACATCCAAAGCATACCTAAAATGAAAGCAGCGATAAATGTAAATCGAAAGGAGAAGAAAATAAGTGAAATACATGCAGAGCTAATATTAAGAAAATGTATGTATGTATGTATGAGAACCTAGCAGGGAGGCGGTTGAAGTGGTTCCATAGATCGTCTTCGAAACCAGGGCGTTGGGTGTCTAGTGTGGAAGATTGACGGAGACGGCGGAGAACATCATCATAAACCTCCATTTTCATACGGTGACGACGATCGTTAGTAGCCTGGGAGGTGGGTAAGACATCGGCAATACCTCGACTGCCGCAACTCTCGTTGTCATCCATCACCATTGACGAAAGAGGAAGAAGGGAATTGAGGAAGAAGGGTGATCTGATTGATGCAACGTAAAGAAAGGATCGATAAAGTTCTGAAAATTATGAAGAAATTCAAAAAAAGGGGAAGGAGAGAGATAAGAATTGAGGAAGAAGAAAGAGGAAAGGGAAAAGGAGAGAGCAGAGCGGTGTGGTTTGGTTTGGTTTATAACGTGATTATGATAATTGTATTATGATTCGATTATTAATATATAGATTAATAAAGAAAGATAAAACGACGACGTTGTTTGTGGCAACTATACTATAGGATGATGAGTCATGCCGCCGTGGCGATACTAATCCTTCCACGAGAAAGGGTAATCATGTCATTTCCTCTGGATTATTCTTAATTAGTCAAAGTTAAGTAAAAAAAATATATATCTAAAGGAGAAGTGGAGAATGTAGATAAAAAATTCCCAGAGATACGGATTCAAAAGCACTCTGTTTCGATTATGTTATAAGTAAAAATGATAATGTTTTTAATGGGCCCTCACTGTTGAGCCCACACTTATCTGGATCAGGTTCCACCTTCACTAATTTGCCACCTCTTTTCTCCCTTACTTTTTCTTCTCTTTTTTTTTTTTTTTTTTTTACCCGAAATACTAGTAAACACTGACACCTTTTTCTTTGTAAATTACGCATTTCCTAATTAATTACACATCATAGACACTATTAATACATGTATATTTGTTGGATTTACGAATGTAGCACAGCATATATTAAATACGGTCAATATATATAATAGAGATAACATGTTGTCAACCCAACAAAAAATATATATAAAAAGAAAAAGATTATACTATGATAAATCTAAATAATAATACTACATAATGGGATACCACGTGCTCAATGCATGGCTGCTTCCTTCTATATTAATACTATTCTCCATATCTTTTTTTTTCTTTCTTTTTTTTGGCACAAATACAATACTACTATATATATATATATATATTTCTAATAAGTCTTACAAGCAAATTCCCTGTTTATAAATTATTTGAAAGTAACGTACTACTATATACCTAATTTATCATTATAACTTTTTTTAAAAAAATAAACATATTTGTATACTCTATAGAATATATATAGTAGTTGAACTCTCGATCAGTAGTTACATTTAGGATGGATTGACACATGCAGATCTTAATTAACGAAGTAATATAAAGCAGTAATTTGGTGGTATATATAAAAGAAAATATATAGTTGGGCGAGAGAGACAATAATATATAAGTGGGAGTTGACCGGAACTTAGGGTAAAAAAGCGGCAGAGACAGAATAAGGAATAAACCAAATTTGATTCGGTGGGTAATCACAATACTTCAACACTACAAAACAAGTAATCACAATTAGTAGTATTAATTAATACAAATAAGTAAGTAAAGGAGATTTAGTTTGGTCTGAATGACACATGGCCGCCTTGTAATGCAATTTATCCGACACGTGAACGTGGACGTGGACGTGGACTTTTTGCCTCTTTAGCCTCTTCAAAGGTCACAAACCCAGCTAAGCGGCGATCCGTTTCGTTCTCCCACTTTCTTTTTTTTAACTCTCTTTTATTCACTACTACTAAATCCTCTTTACATTTTTTTATAATTTTCATTATCCACACCTATGATCTATCTATCAATCAACTATATTTGCTTATTCAACTGTGAGCTACAATTAATTAATATCACACAAGTTTTGTATCTCTTAAGTATATTCTGCTAACTAAATGTATATTTATATTATCATCCAGCAGCTAATATATATATATATGACCGGGATACATGCATGTTGTGGTATATGCTTTTTTATAATTCGTATATTGTTCAAGTACCAATATTCGTTTATTATAGACATTCAACCACTAATTAATCGCAATGTCAGATCAGATGATCACTTTTATTATTTATATTATCACCATTTTCTTATATCTAGAGACCAGACCACCATTTTATTATTTCCATCATTTACAAACCCTAATCAGTTATCACACACCGTTCCTCGTGGATCTTGTTCATGAAAGCCGCCAAATTCATCATAAAACTGCTATTTTTATTATTCTGTCAACAAATATTATATATGAGCCAGGTTTATCTAGTTAGCTAGTTAATTACCACCACACGATCGATTTTTATTCTGAGCAAATTCCAGTGTTTTCATATGAGAATATATATATTTGGGATGAATTCTTTTTACGAATTGATTAGGTAAATAAGTTGAGAAATTATATAAATTAAGAAAGCAGCAAATTGTGTGATTTTATAAAATAAGTAAGAAACTCAGAAAAGCTAGCCAGTGGTTCAATTAATATAATGAGTTCATCAATTAATTTAGTCGAATTAACACGTTTCATTTGTAGGCAAAGTCGGATTATTAAGTCGTCTTTAAATAGAAAAAGTGTAAACATAATCCAAATGAAAAAGACTAAAACTATTTGATGTTTGATAAGAAAATAATAAACGTGGAGAAAATGTAAACAATAAAAAGATGGATGTAGAAGAAAATGATATCGTATACATTATAAATTGGATAAGAAGGCCACTCATATTGATAATGAAAAGAAGAACTTAGACTTTGCCTTTCGTCTTCATTACATTATCTTTGAGGTGATGATGCCATGTCCCTCTATAATTTTATGACTTTTTAGCTTCTTCATATAATATATATATATATAATTCAAATAGTATAAAATATATAAAGTTTTCTGGTCAAAACTAGATAAACTCATAGAAGTATATAGATAGTTTTTCATTTTTTAGTATTTATACAAAAAATAATGAAAGAAATGAAATATATATATTTTTTATCATACAAAATTACAAAATGCATCAAAAATTATGAGACTGAAAATGATATATATAATATCATCTTTGAGAAGTTGATTTATATAGATTGAATACGATGTGTATGAGAATGTAAAGCCAAGCCTATGGATGTGGGCTGCTAAATATAAGTAATAAGTAGAAAGGAAAGGCCCAAAGTGGTTAGAGAGTTAGTTAAGCCCAATAAGTATTTTAGATTGGAAGAAGAAAATGTCGATGAGCTGCGTAGTCAACGAATGTGTAGAGTGGAACAACAGAGTCTCCATACTTGTCAAACACTTCAAGCTCCTTCTTAGCTTTCAACTTCAGATCCTCCGCCATTTCCAATGCCTTCTCTGCTTCTAAGTTTTTGTTCTTCTTCTTCTTATGAGTGTCTGAAATGTCATCCACCACCTGATACAGCATCCCCACTGCTCTTCCGTACCTTCTCAAACTAAGCAACTCATCTTCACTCGCACCACCCAAGAGGCCACCACAGACTGCAGAGCATTCCCCCATTGCTCCAAATTTCTTCTCCTGAACATATGAAGCAGGAAATGGGCCTCCTTCAAGATCCACGTACTGCCCTGCAGCCATACCTGTGGACCCGACGGTGCGGGCAATCTCAGCGATGACCTTGAGGATGATGGCTCTGGGAACAAGTTCATGAGGTGAATGGGACACAATGTGTTGGAAGCCGAGTGGGAAGAGGGCGTCACCAGCAAGAATGGCCATGTCTGAGCCGTAGACAGTGTGGTTTGATGGCTTTCCTCTCCGCACAGGATCATCGTCCATACAGGGGAGGTCATCGTGTATTAACGAAGCCGCATGGACCTGATTCATTCCAATATATATTACAATTCACAAACAAGGCTTTCTATTTCTTCTACCTTATATTTCACCCAATCCAAACATAAGTCACATTTCAGATTGTTTTTGCAAAGAAAGAGAGAGAGAGAGATGAAATCTCACCATTTCTAGGGCACAAGCAGTGGGGAAAGCGGCGTGGCGATGGCCACCGACAAGCTCGCATGCTGCCACACACATAACTGGAGGGGCACGCTTGGCGCCTTGTGCCAGCACAGAGTATCTCATGGCTTCGTAGATCCCCTCAGGGTACTTCACTGGTATCGCCTCCTCCAGCTTCTGGTTAATCTCTCCGATCAGCGTCGTCCAATAAGTTCTCAGATCAAAGTTCAAAGCTCCCGATGAGGAAGATGAAGACCGAATTGCAGTGATACCGTTATTACGTCTCATAGGTAGATTGATGGGTTTTACCGGGAGAGAGCAGAAGAAGAAGCTGGGCATTAATGGGATCGCTGAAACATTAGACAACATCTCGTCGGATCTAACGCCTTTCTAGAATTTGAGACTGTGAAAGAGAGAGAGACGACGATATATATAATATAAATATAATAATAAACTTAATTAAAAACCATCATGTATTAAAACAGCAAGAGCAAACTTTTGATGGGAGGTATATGGTCGTTATCTGATCTATCTGTCTATCTTATGACGGAAGATGTCGTCGTTGAATTCTTTCAGATGTGGGTCAGTCAATGTTGATTCTTTGGACAGAACCCAAAACAAGTGACTCGTGAGTTCTCATTGTAGGATTTTACTTACACAGCAGCTCGCAAGCTCAGAAAAAAAACGACACTTTCTTTCCCACTTGGGGCTTCACTTTCTTCCACACAAGGCGACGGATTTGAGCTTCTCCAGTTCCAAGAAGAGGGATGAATTCCCTTCGCACGCTTCTTTCAACACCTCCAACCTCTTCTCCGTCTCACTCTTTTGCTCTCCTGAGTCTCCATCCACGGCTTTTGCAACCCGATTACCATATCGCAGGAGATCCACCATCATCCCCTGAAACATCATCCTCATTATCATTCTGAGTCTCAGACTGACATGCACAAGAGATCAGGAATTTCAAGTTACCTCACGATGCCGCTTTCTAGATAAATCTCTCACAAGAGACTTGACAATCTTATTCCGCAGGGATACTTTATCGTTCGCTTTATTGCAGAAAACTAAAGATGACAAGTGATGTAGAACGAGTGTAAAGGCTACTGATCCTCGCGCCGCAGCTCTGTCTAGTGCTCCACAAGTCCATGACTTCAGGTAGGCCTCAAGGACGGCCTCATTTTTCTGCGATTAACCACAACCAATTTATCTTAGTTGATACACAAGATGCCATTATTTAACACTACTCTATATACTATCTATCTTTCTTTCTATTTTTTGCAAATTACCTCAACAGGTTCCAGGTAACCATCTTCATCTCCCAAGCATTTGTCTAGACTTGGCAGAAGCTCGAGAACACGGGCATTGGAGAGCACAGTCCATGCTGAAAGCCGAATAGAGGGCTCCACACACTGATGCAAGTAAATTGAGACCTGCCGGCCATACAGTACATCACCATACGACACCGCAGCATACTGCTCCACAACCATCTCCAGAAAAGTGGAGTAGTTCTCGTGAATGTCTGACTTAAACCTCAGGATCTCAATGCCACAGTTATTTAGTCTGGCTTCATCAAGAAACTGCCCATAGAGCTCCTGCAGAAAATTGTACAAGTTCCTAGTGTTCTTGTCTTCGATGATGTCCATTCCAACAAGCAACGCTGTAGACAAAGCATGAAACTTCCAAACCAACGGCACACTCACAACAGGAGATGGAAGCGATCCATATCCAGATGATGACTCAAGTCCTGCAAGAAAGAAAATCCCAGCTTTTGCGACTTCAAGCAACTCCGATGATTCTGGCATCCCTGTTGAGGATTTACCACTGGGCACTGCTGAGATGGAGCTGAGAAACCAGTGTGGAGGTAAGGGCATTCTCTGGTGAGCCCACTCTATGATCAAGGAGTCCGACTCTTGATCCTGAGTTGAACAAGCTAGCATTTCACCGTCCTCATGAATAGTCTCCAGACCAGCTGTGCCCTTCCTTACCCCACTGACTTCTTTCTCCGCTTTAGATTTTCTTTTTGGCTGTAACCATCTATGTCTGAAGTGAGAAGCGAGCATACTGCTCACACGATGATAATCCCCTTCGCTACACTCCCATTCAAATGATGTGGTTTTCTTGTGTGACTTGATACAGCAAGCCAGGTGTTGTAAAGCATTAGGTCTAAGGACATAGTTGAAGGCTCTTTCCACAAGTGAACGATCCCTTGGACCTGCAACCAAGCACGTAGCTAAAGCCACGTTCATTTTATCCATCAAGTCAACGGATCCCTGATCATTCTGCAAGTCCATCTGAGAGATGTTAAGAAAGAGACTCAAAAGACGAGCATCAGCCTGTGCCAAGAGAACTCTGGTTGACCAAAAACCACCACCGCTAGCTCCCCAACCAAGTCCCACCCCAGGGGCCAGTCCGCCTCGTTTATGCAGCTCAATGGATTGCATGACTGGCCACTCTGTTGAAAGAGAAACTCTAAGAGAACTTGAGACAGATGTTAAGTCAGCCAGAGACTCTGCCAGTATTCCTTTTGCAAGCACAGATTCATCTCTGGAGGAATTACTTCCTTGATGAGGAGTTTTCATCGTAGATCTCGCAGATTCTATAAGAGTTTGGATGGCGACAATAGACCGCGTTAACCCATGAAGGCAAATCACAGAAGCTAACGCTAGTTCTTCATTTTTATGTTGTTCTCTTAGAAAACTCAAAAATTCCATAAAAGAGGAACATTTGGAAGATTCTTTTCCACACCTACTTACGCCTGCAATGGAAAAATTAAGAAACTTGTGCTTAATGATCGCAAGGCCAATCTTTGGAACAAACTCTGGCAACCATGGCAGAGGTTTTTCCTCTCCATGGGGAGATATTTTCTCAAGGACTTTGGAAATTGTACGCATGACAGCCGAATACAACCACAGCAGAGAAGTAGTGGACTCAGAGACATTTTCACTTCCTCTCTCCCAATCAAGTAATTGAGGGGCCAATGTTATCCAGCTCAGTGCTGAATCAATCATAGGACTAACATAACTCCAGTCCCAAGTCCCGGATCCATTTCGTGAAACGTTTTGTAGGTACATATTAGGAAGTTTCCCGGCAAAGGCCTCAAGTACCAAGTAGGCCTCCTTTGACACAGAAGTAAATTCTCTGATGAGATTTTTCTCCCTGAGCTTTTCAAATGAAGGACAACTCAACCACAGACAAAGAGCAGGGAATAGCTCTGGGAAGCGAGATATGCAACAGCCACTGTGGATACAGACTTTCCAAAACCGAAGCTGTTCAATCATCAAAGTAGATGAAAGCTTGCAATTCTGCTTCCCTAGCTTCACCCATGGGTCAAGAGAGGAGGTGAACTGAAACAAATGCCACGTGACCGCATCGAAAGTCCCATTCTTCACATACTCCATGCAAGTGTTTTTGTCATAACTGGCCAAGATCTTGGTGAAAAGAGAGAAAAGAGAGACAAAAGTTATGATAGCTCCGAGGATGATGAGATTTTCCAAAAAAAATCAAAGATAGATGAATATTGAGACCACCAGATAAATTTGTAACGGACCAGAATTACCTTTAAGAGGCGGACAGAATTGATCTGAGAAGGAAATATGTCCATTCTTTTGTTCAGTTTGAATCTGTTCACAATTGTTTGCACAAATTTGGGATACTTCAGAATTGCAATTGTGCATTTTGGAGAATGCCTTGCTATCGCAATGGTAACAGAAATTATGCTCTCCTCAAGCGCAGCTGTTGGCTCTGTCTGATATCATGAACATTAAAAAAAAAAAGCATAACTTTAAGCAATCGGTAAAACAACACAACAAGGATGAATTTCCTTGCTGAGTCACACAAATACAAATATATAGATAGTGATCTCACCTCTAGAAGGTGATATATTCTTGGAAGGATATCCATTCTGACAAGACCAGCAGCAACATCTTGTCCAGCAACAAAAACATCTTTCTGGATAGTTTCTGTATCTTCTGTACCCTCATCCATGATTTCTTCACGGAAAGCAACAATATTGGAGGGTTTAGCGCTGTACTTCCAGTAGCAACCACGAAGAAAGCCGAGATCAATTTCCGGCTTACTCCTAAACACAGAAGCTGTGAAGATGTCCTTTCCATGTGGCCCTAAGTTCTGGAAACAGGAATGATTTGATCATAAGTTCTATGAGGAGTATAACTTCTCCAAAATGAATTAAAAAAAAAAATCAACTATACCTCCAAAATATCAAAAAACTCCTCATTCAGAGAACAGCTTAGTAGACACTGAATCACTTTTACACAGGCTAGAACAACAGAGGTATGGTTGTCGTCAAGAGCTATCCTAAGGGAAAAAAAGAAAGAAACATCTATTGATAAGTACAAACGATATATGATATATCAGTGTTAACTTTATAAATAAGTCTCACATTATGCCCATCAGGAAATTACCTCAGTGCTAAGACAAGCTCAGGTTCCGGTCCAAGGGCATAAGCCCAGATGGCTTCCCAATCAGTGGACTTATCTTTTTCTTCCCTTATGTAGCCTATTCTGCTCTGACAAAGTTTATTTAAAGCTTTGTCGAGTACAGATGCAAGCAGATGCAAAGCAAGGCATCTTTGCCCGGGAATCTGACATATTAAAACATACAAATCAATGAGCAGTGATAGAGAAAGACCTCAGTTCCAGCCTACAAATTTTGTTCTGCATAAGTCAAAATGGAGGCAAAAAAGAATTTATCCATTATTTGTCATCAGAGCTAAAATCAGTGCAATCATACCACACTTCGTGCAAGAGCAATAGCTTCTTTGATGGTGTACCCTGCTGCTCCAGGGTCACCTTCACTTCTCAAGAAATCACGTTCAGCAGCAGATCCAATGCTAGAGCACTTTTCACCTGTACATTCAATGTGTAAGAGCACTAAGATTGCCATGAGTTTCAGTTGTATTGTTCAACTAACCAGTTTCAGCTGCTGGGACAACATCATCTTCAACAACATTCCCGTCAAAAGAAAATCTCAACTCCCTGGCTGCTTCAACCCTCTCAGTCCATGTATCCCACAAGAATCCTTGGGCTAGTTCTGACTTTTGCACCACACTTCTTTCTTTTGGTATTACCATCACTTGAGGGTTAGTTGACGTGACAGCCTGGCCATGTCGTGATTGAACATCAGCAGTGGCAAAATGATCCTCAGTTCTTGAATCCTTTGTTTCCTCGTTGGTGATGGAATGCTTTCGCTTTTTCACTTTTTCTTCACCTCGTTTCTTCAAAATGCTGAGTAATGCGGGATTCATCTTCTCCAATAACTCAGCTTTTGCCTCTGCAATCTCCTCGGGTGACATTGCCTGCAACCTTGCATGGTTCTCTACATCAATATCAGTCTCCAGAGATGAAGACGCCTGTCTGGGCCCGAGTCCATTTGATGTGGAGGAAGAAACAGAC
This sequence comes from Lepidium aucheri, assembly GCA_900406435.1. Classification (NCBI taxonomy): domain Eukaryota; kingdom Viridiplantae; phylum Streptophyta; class Magnoliopsida; order Brassicales; family Brassicaceae; genus Lepidium; species Lepidium aucheri. The sequence goes on along the minus strand of OVBA01000022.1, from coordinate 1,059 downwards.
AAGGGAGGAGAATTCCTTTCATTGTTTGGCAGATAGTTAATAAACGTTGGTTTATCAGAAACAATATCGAAATCGGCTAGTGACTCAGTTTTATCAGGCAGTAATGGAGTAGTGGAGACGCCGGGTGAAGCAACAGAGGGAGGCCTTTTTTCAATGAAATTAGCTTTCCTTGATTCGTGTGGATCATCCCCAGAGATGATATCCTTCCACCTGCTGAGCTCCATGTCTTTCTTCTCCTTTCTTTTAAGGGGTTTAGCAAAGGCAGCAACGGAGTCTGCATTCATAAAAGGTTCTTCTTCTTCTTCTTCCTCATTAGGTTGTGCTATGGTGCCCAGAGGAGCCCAATGCTACAAAATCAAAAAATGAGAAAAGGCAGAGAAAGAAGAAGAAGGGAACAAAATGAAAGAAAAGGGTGGATTTGACTTACGGGACCGTGAGAACGATGACGAGCGACGGGGAAGGAAAGAAGCGTGGGTTTCGGAGGAAGCGGAGGCTTATTATCCTCCGATATACCTTTCTCGACGATGCTCCCGACAAGGCTCGAATTGAGACTCCCGCTGCTTCTTTGCTCCATTTCTAAAAACCCTCTTTTTCTCCGGTGATCAAACCCAAATATTTAATAGTCTTTACTCTTCACCGACCGACTCAGCATAATATTAAATAAAAAAAGTTAACAACTTTATCAATCTATTATGCAAGCAAAACAAGACCAACTTAGAGTGAACTAAAAAGTAAAAACCTTGCAGCAGCAGTTTTACGAAATATAGATATATAGATTAGATAGCCAAACGGTGTCTCTGGCTTTAAAAGACGCCATGATCGAACGAAGGAAGAGTTAAAGAGTTTTAATTCAAAGCAGCAGGAGCAGAGAGTTATGATTTCAAGACTTCTAAGAGACGTATCTATGTGATGTGCATCAGTAGTGTCTATTAAGGAGGACTCTGTTGTGTGTGTATGTGTGTTTCCTGTCTCTTCTCCTAAACTCCACATTTAGATTTAACATTGTTTTTGTAATACCTAGACTTAGTGAATTTGTAAAAACTCGAAGTGTGTATGTGA